>CAMRHE010000690.1:0-47500 GCA_947044405.1 Leptodactylus fallax
CCAACCTGCCGGAACTGGAGAGGATCTGCAAGGAAGAATGGCCGAGGATCCCCAAATCCAGATGTGAGAAACTTGTTGCATCATTCCCAAGAAGACTCCTGGCTGTACTAGCTCAAAAGGAAGCGGCTTCTACTCAATACTGAGCAAAGGCTCAGAATACTTATGGCCATGGGAGATTGCAGTTTTTCTGTTTAATAAATTTGCAGAAATATCTACATTTCTGGTTTTTATCTTTCAAGATGGGAAGCTGAGTGTACATTAATGAGAAATAAAATGAACTTTTTTGCTTTTAGCAAATGGCTGCAATGAAACAGAGTGAAAAATTTAAAGGGGTCTGAATACTTTCCGTACCCACTATATATGTTTTATATATATATATATATATATATATATACTGTATATGTATAGATTTTTGTGCTCTACTGATTTTGTCATTACCATGCTTGAACCTACGACTATTCGGTATAGTTGAATCTGTCCTCATGCCTACATGTTCCAAAAATCAGTAGAAGTACCACCAATAGAGGCTGCGGCAATGTTAATGTTTTCCCATAGACTTTATATTCTACAGTATTTAGTAATCTGAAGACTATTTAGTACTCTTTATTGTTCTTTTTGGAATTTTGTGAAGTGGACATCTGGCCAGTCTAGTAATAATATAAGAAAAACTATAAATAATTAATTATTAATAATATTTATTATTAACTATTAATACTAATAATATTAATACTATTAATACTATTATAATATATTATTACTTTATTATTTTATTATTATATTAATAATATAATAATACTATTATTAACTATTAATATTAATTATTTTGATAATAATAATTGACTTTATGTAAAACAGTCACCAAATGTTCTGCATGTGGGGAGTGACAGATGTGAAATCATTCTTTACAACCTGTAGCTGTTGTGAAACTACAACTCCCAGCATGCCCTGACATAAGCCATAGAGCTACAGGTTGCAGACCCCTGCTCTCTATGTATCCTGCTACATTGTATTCACTGTGCAGTTCCTGATCAGCTTATCCCAGGTCTCTGTAGCCAGGGCAGGCACCCCAGCCATTTACTAAACAACATGTCATGTCTATGAAGTGCAGGCGCAGGCAGGCAACAGGAGAGAAGCTAAAATGCAGGATGGGAGAGGTGTGAGAGACAGAGTAAACCAGCAATCTTCTTAGGAGGCTTCCTGCACAAAGCAGGGATTATACACACACACTCACAGCTCCAAGTAATGCTCTGCTCCTGACCCAGAGGTCACACTTTGCAAAATTGCTGCACATATGTGTCATTTTTGTTTAGCAACTTGGAAACATATGGAATTTTACTAAAGAGGGTCTGACAAGCAGTGGACACCAGGAGGAAACACCAGGAGCTACTGACCCATGGGCATAATGTGCAGGACCCTAAAAGTGGAACCTAGAAGCGATGTCCAGTAGGATGCCCTCACTACATGCGCCTCATTCTCTATGATGTTGGTTCACTGCTGGATCCTTGGCCCTTTAATATGGAATTTTTTGACTTCTTAATTGAAGGTCAAGGAGATAATAAGAAATCTGGTGGTGGATACATGTCAGTGGAGGAAGTAGAAGGCTCCCTTTACTGGACACTGGCCCCCTAGGAGGATATGAGAGCGGAAACCAAGTGGACACAACTAGACTGTCTGCAGGAGCTGTCTTGGGTGCTGAAATTCTGAACTTGGAGACTTGTAAGGGTTAATGAGGCTGCTCCATCCCTATAATGTCCTGTATACAAAGTTTATAATGGGCTCTTGAAGGGTAAGTGAATGTTTCTAGCAGTTCTTGTGTCATCTTTAATATTATCTCTAGCAACCTCATACCATGTGCATATCTATACAGATATTAGGTAATAGTGCAGTTTGCATCATGAATGTTTCTCGTTCCCTTTGGTGATCGTGTAAGATGAACATATTGGTATTCCAGAAAAAAGCGGAAAAAATATATATAAAAAAAACCAATATATATATATATGTGTATTTCATTGATTTATAGTTCATAAAAATGAATACTAAAATGTTATCAGGTAATAATATATTTATGTCAAAGAAAACAAGTATAAAAATCTGAAAAGATAAAAGCAAAAAATAAAAAGTGGTAAAAGTAATAAAATAACTACATGATTAGTATTATACATCTTTATAATGAATAATACTACAATAATAATAATGTAATAATAATAATAATAATAATAATATACAATATGCAATAAAATATAATAACATAAATAATAGCATAACAAAAATTATATATATAACAAGAATAACAATGACACAATATAGCAAATTAAAAATTAGGTTCTATATAGAAAGTGGTTAAATTGATAAAATAACTAAAATAATAAAAATAATAATAATAATAATATCAATAATACTAATAATACTAATATCATATTATTATTATTATGTCAACAATAGTAATAATAATAATAATAATAATAATAATAATAGCAATAATAATAAAATCAATGATAATAATAATAATTATATCAATAATAGTAATAATAATAGCAATAATAATAAAATCGATGATAATAATAATAATAATAATAATAATAATAATTAATTAGCAATAATGATTATAATTATACTACTAGCTTCTAAGTATTAACCCATAATACAACTACTAGTACTACAACCACTAATAATAATATAAAGGAATAAAATGCAAAAATATCGACATATAATAATCCCATCAGATCAATAGCTAAATAATAAGAACAGAATAATAATAATAATGATAATAATAATTTATAAATGAATTAAAATCAGTTACTACAAATTCTACCCTAAATTCTTACAGTCGGTGGATTAGTGGCAGCGACAGATGTCAAATTATGGAAGCAACTAAATTCCCTGGAGAAGAATTCGTCTATTTATGACCCATAAAGGACGTTTAAGACAGAAATCTATCAGACTTGATGTTTTATTTAAAGTATCAAGATTCTGTGTTACCATACTTTGTATAAAGCAGGTATCTTTATATGGGACAGGGGGTTTTAGGCCTCTGCAGGTACCAGGGCCTGGGTATAACGGCTATTTTGGCGCCCCCTATAGCTAGGTCCTGAACATACGGGGTCAGTGTGAATATGTCCTATATGTCTAATAGTCTTCCATTCAAGGGAATAATTCTATCATCAGATCAAGTAAGACTCATACTTAAAGATGTAGAAAGTATGAAGTGTCTACTGACTTACAGGAATGAGTTATAGAAAACTGAGAAGCTTTGTTATAGCAAGTGCAGAGCCCCATAGGAGGCGGAGCATGACACCAGGATTCTCTATTTGGTTTGTGTTTGTTAAAGGGGTTTTCCAGTCTTAGGATATTGTTGACCTATCCTTAAGATAGTTCGATATCTGATCTGAGCAGCAGAAGCCCAACACGACCACTACACAGTCGACAGAGCAATCATTTTATGGCTCCGTCTACTGTGTAGTTCCAGCAGCTGCTAAGAGTAGCTGATCAGTGGGGGTGCCGGGTGTCAGACTCCCACCAATCTGATATCCTAATTCTCAGTTCTGGTGATGACTGGAGACTACCTTCTATGATGTCTGCCATAGATAACACACAGAGGAGGAGAATCTGCTCCATAACTCTTTCTTTCTCACTCCGAAGCTGCAGCGGTTTCTTATAGGACATAATACAGAATAATTGACCTGTATTGATATGAATAAAGCACTTGGGGTGAGATAGAAACTTCCTATTCATCTCCAGCAGGCCTGTGTGTCTTCTCTGTCATTCAGCTCCACCTCATTCCTCCCCCAGCCCCTCTCCATAGACTACATATGAGTATTGTGGCCCCTTAGGCACCAGGGTAAAGTTTTCAGGTCCTTTTAAATGGACTGGTTATGATAAGGTGAATGAATATTTATTCACTATTAATCCTCAGGAATAGATTGAGGTTGTGCATACATTGTGCAGGCAGTGCGGACAAAATGCATCTTTATTATTAAGGGCCATGTGGTATAGGAGGGGGACTTTACTATGGAAGAGGAGCAGGCTCCCTCGCTGTGCTGGGGGTAAGCATGTACCACCCAAATTATGATGCGGCCCTCTTACTTATGGCAAGACTACTGTAGTTGCAGTCATGCATGTATTTACATGTAAAACTCTAAGTGGCATACACGCTAAAGTCGGTGAGAGATTTGAAACTTGAGTCCCAGATGGCCACCCAAAAAAGTAATATTATAATCCTATACTATTGATACCTATGTCATAGTCTGTCTTGCTCTATTATGATAGATTTTGAAAAGTTTTCAGAGTGAATGTCGGTTTAATGGGGGAACCAGATAAGTGGAGAAAGAAGCATTTTTCTCTTACAGGATATGTTACAAAGTTTTTATATTCTTATATTCTCCTGTACTGAGTTTTGTAAGTTTGTTGAAAAGTTAGTGACCATTTCAGGATAGTGCTACGAGGCGACCTGTCACACAGCCAAAGGTTGCAGCGTAGCACTACCCGCTAATGAAAGTTAAAACAGTCACGACTGTGACATAATGGTTGCAAAAAATCCAAATCTGAAGGGTCTTTGGTGACCAAAATGTTACGGTCAGGGCAACTTGTTAGCCACAACCCAGAAGGCAGCACTAGACTGAGATTATTTGCTGAGCGGTGTGTGTTGTTACTTATCCTACAGATAAGTCATCAATATCCTAGAATAAATCATCAATACCAGACCAGTTAGGGCCCAATACCCGGGACCCCACCAATCAGCTGCACTGTGGCCTCTTCCTTGAATACCAGACACAGCGCCATTTATGGTATAGTGGCTATGCTTGGTATTACAGCTCAGTTCACTTGGATGGGACCTCGCTGCACCATGACCACGTGACGGGCGAACATGATGTCAATGGCCTAAGAAGACAAAGAGGCACTTACCTTTCTGCCAGCTTGGGGTGATGGGCGTCAGACCCTAACTGATGTTATATGGATGACCCATTGTAAGGATAAGTATTGGAGTGCTTCGGTTCCTTTCCATTGGATTGGATCAACCTCCAGTTCACTGCCATCACTACTACTGATGACCTATATGGTTTTTAGTAATCCTCTTTGGTAGACACTGTATACAGACCATCCGCACCCTATATATTGGCTCCTATATATTACTACATCTTCCTGACGTCCATATTCCCCTTCTGTAGCTCAGGGACAAGAAGACTGTCAGCTACAGCAACATAACTTGGCGAGACAGCGACGCAGCCAGGTATCTTTATCCGCCATCCAGATAACGCTGGGCCTCATTTATCAAAAGTAACTAAAGGTCCATTCACAAATGTATGCGGTGCAGAAAAGTGGGAGGAAAACTGATGCCAATATGCATCCTGTAGTTTTCTATGGGATCTGTTCCTTCCTCTGGTGTATCAGCTGTTGCATTGGATGGATGTCCAGCAGCGACATCAAAAAATGTCACCTGCAGCATTGCTGTGTCCGGTTGCCTGCGGGTCTGAGCCTTAGGCGTAAGTTGGAGCTGCTGGGCCCCATTGCAAAATCTGTAATGTGGCCCCTCCTTACATTGTGGTATTTAGAATAATGGTCTATTCTTATGTGGCAGAGGGATCTTTGGGGCCCCCTCAGGGTCCAGGGTTCGGTAGCAGCTGCTAATGCTGCACCTCGTATAGCTACACCCCTGTTTGTAACACCAGATGAACGCTAGGTGCCTCCGCTCTGGCGTCAGTTTCGCTACAGAGGCGGCATGTATATGTGAACCGACCCTAACAGTAAGACCATAGCAAACCAGAGTGGCCAACAAAATCCTAGCCCGGGTCTTGACCCAGAAAAGCCCACAAATCACCCACTTTGGTATTAATTCTTCCCAAACCCCATCCTCTTTGTGATTGTTCCAAATTTGCCAACTTTTTCGGTAGATATGCAGGAGGCAAAATTTTTGGGTGGCATGACACCCCCACTTTTATGATATGGGCCCCCCTTTAGTGATGTGCCAGTCACTCCTCTTTTTTGTGACGTGGCCAACACATAAAGGGCCCAGTGGAAAGCCCGGGAGAGTCGCTCGCTCTTCCAGTAGGTCACCCCTTTTTCAGGGAAATTTTGTGAGAATTGGCAAATATGGATCTGCCATGTCTCTTGTATATGCCAGTTTTGATAACTGAGGCCTATAGTCATCTAATCCATATAAAGGAACAAGTAAACATTTTTAAAGGATACATCTTTAGGTGATATGCCAGGCCGAGATTACACGGCAAGGACGGCACATACATGTCATCCATGTACCGCCCGTGCCTCCATGGCCCCATTCACCTGTCCTGAGTTTTGCTCAAGACCCCATACACAGGATTATGAAAATACACAGTTGTTTGTATAGGGCCATAGAAATGAATGAGTCACTGACAATACATATGTGTACATGAGGCCTTAGTCTGTATCCTGTAAATTGGAAGTATAAGGCTCTTCTTATCTACTTGTGATTGGTTGCTATGGGCAACAGCTACAGATTTATGTTTGTCTAAATGCGGCCTAGTTAACGGCTTCTAAATCTTATTATATTGCTAAACCCAAGACCAGTGCAACCATCTACTATACACATATTACTATATATACAGGCATAGGCAGTATATAATCGCTTCAACCTACCCCACTAACTACTGGTCGGACTTCCATTGTCCAATGCTCTGCCCCTGTATACAGCGATAGCAGGCCATCTTCTAGAGTATTCTACTATTTGGCCATATTTGATAGGAACATTGCTTAAAGGCGTTATCCTATCACATCAACTTATCCTCTATCCACATTTTAGGGAGCACGTTGCAGATCATTGGGGTCTGGGACCTTCACGTATCACGAGAACAGGGATGTTTTGGCCCCCATTCTGAATGAAGTGATGGTCGGACAGACAAGCCCCCACCCCAAATACTTCAGATAGCGTTGACTATCTTGGGCAGTCCTACTTAAACAAAGGGAACAAGGGCGGGCCTGGTGACCACCGCTCCATTCAGGGAACAAAACACCTCGAGGTCAGACCCCTCACCGAATTTGCAACGTATCCTATTGATGAGATGGAAATACCCCTTTAAGTTGACTTTCTCCTTACTATATGTCCCATTGAATTACTCTCTTGTTTACGGTGCCCAACATAGAGATTTTACACATCTATTGCAGGTAGGACGTGTCCCTATAGGCCCTAATGAAAACCTTTAGGCATACATGACATTGCACATATATACTGTACGCTGTTCCCCATGGTTTCACATTTGCAAAAAATTGCAATATTGTTAAAATAGTCACATGATTTAATATATGCCCCATAGGTTAATATAGCATCCAATACTACCCTGTGATCTTCCGCCCAAAAAATCGCCATGCAGCCCTTCTTTACAGTAAAGCTATAATGTGCTGTATGTAATGTAGGATCTTGTAAAGTAGAGCAGGACATGTGCAGGTTTTTTGTCCCCGTTCCCATGGGTACGGTCTATGGCGGCATCAGCAGTATGAGGAGCGCTCGGTCCCTCACCTGTTCCATTAATAAGTCTTCAGGTATACTGTACTGTACATGGGGGATTTGGGATTCTCACTGGTGCCGGTGAAACTCTCCAACAAATCCTCCCTCCATGTGCTGACAAAGCGATGAGCATTAAGACGATTATAATCCATTCACTTAATGGAGCTGTAACATAGTCCACGTCAGCCAGTGACTCTCCCAGGAGCCAGGAAGAGTCTATGGAAAGTTAAAATGGATGTGAAGTCTAGGGTGCTTTCTGTCCCCCATGCTTTATACTGCAACACCCCCGTGGAAAGCTAAAAGGCAATATTAAACTCACCAAAATATATGAAGAGATTGCTATGTAAGGGGTGCAGCAAAAAAGCGCTGTGGGAAAAACTGCTGCGGCAACGGTTTTTCCCGCAGCGTTTTCACAGAAAGTCTGCAGAGTTTTCCTCTGCGGACTTTCTGATTCCATTATACCTATAGGGAAATCACCGGCATTTCTGAAGGTATAATTGACATGCTGCAAATTCCAAAACCGCAACGGTTTCAGAAATCGCAGCATGTCTTTTTCCACAATTTGTTGATGGGATTTGCTATAATCCCATCCACTATGCAATGACTGTAAAATGCCACGTTTTTATCTGCAGCATTTTCGCAACAGCCAAACCGCAGGGTTTACGCCATGGTGGGCCTAGGGCTTTCCTGGACAACCCCTTTAATCTCATTCCCACCTTGTGGCTTATCAATAGATGATCTATCCTCAGGGGTTCGACACCCAGGATCACTGCTGATCAGCTTTTCAGGTGAGCGCTGCGGCCTCTTCACAGAAAACCAAGTACAGCACCATACATTGTATAGTGGCTGTGCTTGGTATTGCAGCTCAGCCTCATCAAGGAGAAGTGGTAGTTAGGGATTGCTGCTACCGCATCAAACATTTGATTTGAAGTGGTCCTAGGTGTCAAACCTAAGGACAAAGCCCAAAACACCCTTTTAGGCCAAGGCCCCACGTGGTGTAAATGCGCGGTTTGCCCGTGTCGGATACGCAGCGGAAAAAAACATGATTCTACCGATTCCCATCCCCACTGTGCAGTAAAAAACATGCTGCGGACACGCGGCGATTTCCAAAACCTCTGCAAACTTTCTGTCTAAAGCGCTGCAGGAAGAACCGCGTTGTGTTGCCGCTGCAATTTTTCCCACAGTACTTTTTTTGCTGTGGGACGCCACGTGGAGACTTAGCCTTAATGGGTTGTCTTTGTAATGCAGCACAGGACAATTCCTCCAGAGCGGTGCTGTACATAACACACAGGGAGCCCCATTGGGAAGATCCCTTTGCTCCCCTCATTTTGGTGCCATGTTTGCTTCCATAATAGAAGGGCACATTACAGGACACTGGATATTGCCATTGGTGCCCCCATTGATATCACTTGCCACCGTCTTTGGTCACATTTCAATGCTGTGTCAGAAGAAGCAACATTATTCAAAAGTTACGAGTTTTTGGACTTTTTATTTAGGAGCATACCACTGGAATGTCACCCTGTCCCAATGTAGCTTCTGACTACATCATAATTGGTTGCCAGTAATTGTATCTGCAGGGTGAGTGTTATTGAGTGATACATACATGACTGGTAGATGGATCTGTACAAAAGGTCAGGACCTCCGCTCGTGCGCTTGCACATCCTAATTCCCCTGACAAATTACCTGTCTCCGCCTTCACATATTTTAATCTAAATTTGCTGACTCAACCCCTGAAGCTTATTAAATCGTAATCTTGACATGTGATATGCTATGCGGGCGTTAGGAATGACTTAAATACCATTTTTCAGCTAGTACAATGAATCGCTTCCAAACCACTAGAATTAACTCTTACTTTCATTTGATCGCACAGATGTAGTAGAGCTCAATTCATCCGTTGCTACATCTGTGTGTTGCCAGTCCTAAAGGGGTTAAATGGGGTTTGTAGAATCTTCCAAAAATTGAATCATATAAGACATCTGATTGAGATAAAAATGAGATGGGTTCAAGCATTTCAAGTATCTGCTTTGGTGTCCACTGAAGATTGTTTGGTGTTGTTTTTTAATTCTAAAAATGTCTCTTTTTCTTCTTCAGAACCTTCCGTGGTTGTAGATTCATGGCCAGTGAAGGACCTTAGCTTCACGGTAACAAGCTATAAGACAATGTTTTATCTTTCCTCAAGTCTTGGAGACTTCTTGTTGAAGAGATCAAGGCTCCAAGGTCCTAATCAGCTCCGAATGCAAAGACCTTCAAGAACGTTCCCATTTCATGTGGTTCCTTGGTGCTTTCTTTTAGGATTACTCATGAAGCCTTTGGGCGTGCAGAGTGTGAACTTCACAGTGGGTATTGTTGGTCCTTGGAAATGTGACCCACTTTTCTCTAAAGCCTTGCCAGAATTGGCTGCCCGTTTGGCGGTCATCAAGATCAACAATGATTCAACGCTTGAATTGAATCGTAAACTGGATTACAAAATTTTGGATGAAAATTGTGAAACTTCCAAAGCTTTAGTAGACTTTGCAGGTTTTGATAAACTTTCTTCAGCATTTATAGGCCCACAAAACCCTGGGTACTGTGATTCTGCCTCTCTTTTAGGTAAAAATTGGAACAAAGCCATATTCTCTTGGGCTTGTGTCAACCATGACCTGGACAATAAAATTAGTTTTCCAACCTTTGCCAGGACTATGCCAACGCCAACCAAAGTTTTGTTTGACTTTATGAAGTATTTCCGATGGGCACATGTCGGGGGTAGTGTCGTCTAATGATGATATTTGGGTTGACACTGGTCGGAAAGTAGCCAGTGCTCTGAGGAACCATGGACTGCCCATTGGCATTGTGACAAATATGGGCAATGGAGACAAAGGTATCAAAGCTACATTGCAAGCTATAAAGGAAACACATGACCTTCGAGGTAAGAAGAAGAAATTGGAGCTGGAATATTATCTATGACTAGTTTTATAGGGTCTCATGTAAATGTCTGGGCACCACCCAGACCTCTCATGCTTCCATTGAACTGAATTTAGGTCACCATAGAACATTATCGAGATCTAAGTTTGGTTTACTGAAACCATGGGTGGTCATAACAAAGAGTCTAGACGGAAGCCATATTTCGTTGGTATGATTCCGACTTTAATGTGAATTTATTATGATAATGTTGCAGTAATTGGAACTAGGGAATCCAATGATGATGCGAATGGGCATTATGTAATGCTTAATTTTACCTATGGTGGCTTCAGGGATACTGAACACCTACTGCTGGGATCTCCACGATCATGAGAACAGGGGATCCAAGGCTTGATTGGTGGTCACACATGTATCATGCGTCTATCGTCATCTCTATGGGACTGCCAAAGAGAAGCCAAGTACAGTGCTTGACTATCTTCGCCAGTCCGATAGTCATGAATGCAGTGGAATTGTCCATGCTTGACTTGCCACTCATGACCAGTTGATATCTCAATTGTTGGACCGCCACTGGACTCTTACAGTGTTGTGTATCTTTGGATAGTAACTCCATATTCATAATGACTCGTACAATATGGTTAACCTGTCGTTTATACTCCACCCCCCCCCAAAAGTAAAGCCCTAAGGCCAGCATCACACAGGAGTTACGTAGTGAATATCAGCTACATTTCGTAGACTGAACCCTGAGCTGGAACCCGGACTCCCATAGTCATCTACAATACTAGGAGTCCTTGCTTCCCTGTGGAGCTACAGTCCCATACTGTAATAATGTATTCAGTGTGGGAAAGTAGAACAAGGACTCCTTGCATGGGAGATGAGTCCAGGTACTAACATCAGAGATGGAGTCCAAGTCCTGGCTCAGGGGTCAGGAACATTGGGAAATGTGGCCAACATTTGGTCTGTATCTCCCGGACCAAATCAGACCTAAATTATATTTATTTCAAAATGGTCAATCTCTAAAGTGCATTGACTATTAGGGGTTCGTACATCGCCCTATTATTAGGCCTGACCTTACACATTTGGGATTTTTCCCCCTTCTGGAACTAGCTAAATTGACACCATGAACTTTTGATAACTGAAACTCGGAAAATCTTGGACACTGAAGCGATGAAATGTAACCTTTGGCAGGAATATGTTTCTGTTTTCTTCCACCAAACCGTAAATGTCGCGTCTCTTCCATCTGACAGAAGTGTTTCCCGTGGGATTGAGAAAAGAAATAAAAAATATACAAAAATAGATGAAATAAATGTAAATGGGTAAATATTCTGTATGGCAGGAAAAGCTGAAATGTGTCAGGAAAACATCAAGAGGCCGTCAGAAAGTCAGAGTAATATCCAGATACAATCCTGTAGTCTATCAATGTAGACACAATATTAATATTAATATTATAATATGGAATATAATATACAAGATCGAAGGGGGGAAAATTGTATCTCACGTATACCTGAGAGAGGGAGCATAAAGGAAACCTTAAAGGGGTTGTCCATGATTGGGTATTAATGGCCTATCCTTAAAAGGGTTGTCCAAGAATTAGAACAAACTCAGGGGCGGCCGGGGTGGATGTCAAAGAAACAAAAAAAAAAAGTTGTACTCCATTGTCCAGTCCCAATCCCCTTTCTGACCCATGCTGGGACTCTTGTGCTGGAAGTGGATAGGCTCATATGAAGGACTGATGATGTCACTCACATATGTCATCAATTACTTACAAGCAACTGCTGAGACCACAGATTGGTCTCAGTGCTTAGGTAAGACTCCATTTCTGGCCCGGGAGTCTCGGGCGGGAGGGAAAGGGGCCTTAAATGTACAACAGAGCACCAAGGATAGGTGAGTATGACTTTGCTATAATTCCTGGACAACCCCTTTAATCTTAGGCTGGGGACACACACAGCAAAGTCGCTGCTGAATATCCGTAAGGCCAGCTTCACATGGATGGATTTGGTCTGGGAGACATGGACTGTATATCAGCACTTCCAACATCTTGGTGATATATGATGCTTGGAGTCCCTGCTACCCCAAAGCTCTACCATCCTGTACTGAAACCTTATTTATGTTGTAATTCTTAAAGGTGAAGGTTCACGAGACAACCCCATTATGAAGATAAACCATCTTGGTAATCACTATGGGTCTAGTGTCTGTAATACTCAGCTTTTATCATTTGGGTAAGCCGTGCATAGCCATACGTTCCCCCTAATGTATGGGGGGACCAAGAACTGCTTTTTGGAGCAACTCTTTGGAGAGGGTCTCATATGGTAGACACCCATTATTCTCATATGGTAGACACCCATTATAGCTCCCCTCTATGATACTGTCTTCATGAAACAACCCCAATGTATACCCTTTGTCTTCTTGTACAGTTAGGACTTATGCACATGACCGTTCCATTTTTTCAGGGACCAAATGTCCCTGAAAAATGGACATGTTGGTCCATTTTAGGCCTTATTCACATGATGATAAACACGGAGCCAAGAACACCAGAGAGTCATGTCCTGCCCCATCAGGTGTCAACTTTGCTTCATATTGTAGACCCTACAGATGACGTCACCTGATTTATTTGGAGTGTAGTGAGCATGCTCCATGGAGTACATAGCCTATCTAATCCTAATACAGCATAAATGAGTCATGCCCCACCCCTCAGACATCATCTTTGCTACATGTTGTAGAACTCCTTGCAGATGACATCACCTGATTTCATCGAAGTGTAGTGAGCATGCTCCATGGTGTACAAGGCCTACTTATACCTACTATCCAGGCATGAAGTTTTGGGTAAAATGTTGTAAAAAAGGTATTGATGTAAACACATATGGATTTATACCATGTCATAGGAAATTTGATGGGTATGTACACTTCTTCAACCATTTTATAGTACTGATTAAACAATCTCCTGTTGTTTTATGTATACAAATCCTATGCAGACCTATTTGTCTCCATGGTAACAGACTACATAGACTCTCCTGTTTTATGTATACAAATCTTATACATACCTATTCACCTCAATGGTAACATACTACAAACAACCCTATGTATAATCTTCTACTGTTTTATGTATACAAGTCCTATGCAGACCTATGTGCCTCCCGGGTAACAGACTACAAACAAACCCTATGTAGAATCTCCTCTTTTACATATACAAATCCTATGCAGACATATGCATCTCCATGGTAACAGACTACAAACAAATCTTATGTAGTCTGACTCTGAAGTCGCATTTCTCTCTCTCTTCCATCTGCCTACTCTTCTGTCTATAGGTTATCAGCAGCAAAAAGCAGAGGGAGCAGAGTAACTATATGTTCAAAGGGCGGAAAATGAGGAATTCGAGGCGGACATCCACCTCAGAATCCTTTTCATTTTGCGGTAGTCCGTCTTCCTGCAGCTGTCCCCATTCATTAGGTTCAGATGAATGGGCCTAACTAGCGGGGTGTCAAATCTGGCACTGATTTTAAAGGGATTCTATCATTGGATTTTTCGAGTTTTAACTGATACCACGTAGGAATAGCCTTTATAAAGGCTATTCATCTCCTACCTTTATTTCTACTGTCCTCGCTGTCATTTTCACGTTATTCCTGGTTTTTGGTTTATGCAAATGAAGCTCAGAGAGCACAGGGGGCGTTCCCCCTGCTTCTTTTGTCCGGCCTCTTCACTCGCCAGGAGCCGATGTTATCATCTTCGGGATCAAAATCCCACACATGCACTGTCAGCTCTATCTCTTCGGGTTTGGGAGGAGCCGACAGCACATGCTCCGCATGCCATCTTGCTTCGATGCCTACATGAGTGTACCGCGCAGGCGCAGTTCGCTTGTGTAGTTCTATGGAGTATTCTCAGTAATCCATAGAACTACACAGGCACAGTATGCTTGTGTAGTTATCGAATCAAGATGGCGGACAGAGCATGCGCTCTTGGCTCTGCCCGAACACGAAGAGGCAGAGCTGACAGTGCATGCGTGGTATTTCGATCCCAAATATGATAACGTTGGCTCCTGCCAAGTGAAGAGGCCGGCCAAAAGAAGCAGAAGCAGCCTTAATATAGGCTATTCCTATGTGGTGTCAGTTAAAGCTCGAAAAATCCAATGATAGAATCCCTTTAAGGTGGAATCTGCCGCGTGAACATACCCTTACATCTGACTGCAGGATCAGACCACGCAGAGTTTGTAGTCTGTAACCATAAAGTCATATAACTCTACATAGGAGCTGTATACTCAGAATGGTAACAGACTGGCAAGGAACACTATGTGCACCGTTCATTTATTATATTAAGTGCCCTAGTATAGCATTATAAAAATTGTTGCAAAAGTATACATATCATCAAAATGTTCATAGTCGCTGATGGTCAGTTTTCGTGACATAACACTGTTATACATAGTTTTCTAGTCTGAACCCTTAACCCTGTAGTTAAAGGAAATCTGTCCGCAGTTTTGACCCAGCAGAACGGCACTAGGTCGGAGCCCTGAGAACTGTTCATACGTACCGCGGAGTATTGTGTTAGTAACAGCATGACCTTAAAAAATTAACTTTTAATCCAGAGCTGCAGGTCCTGCAAGTAAAGCTGCAGGTCCTGCTCAACAGCAACTCAGCTCTGCTTTAAGTGAAAACTGTAGCAGGCGTCTGGTGGGATACTTCAGCTTACAGTCAGAGCAAAGGGAAGGGGCAAAGCACCAAGCTCAATGCAGAGAGCACCTAAAGCTTAAGGACCGCCCCCAGTGCACTAGCAGGACCTCCAGCTACCTAGCAGGATGAAAACTGCTGCCAGATTCCCTTTAACATAAATATCTTACATGATCTAATATTAATATATGATATGTAGTATTAATATTTTGATATATATTGCGTTTCATGGTAATGACCATTATATGGTTAATTTTTCCTGTTCTTTCGGTTTTAGTAATCGTCATGTGCATGCACTCAGTCCTGGTTGGAGGAGAAGAACAAGCCACCTTCTTAATAAAAGCACATGAGATGGGACTTACAGATGGAAGATATGTCTTTGTACCATACGACACTTTACTTTACAGCCTTCCCTATAAAAACAACTCGTACGCCATCTTTGATAGAAATAGTAAACTGCAGGAAGCCTATGATGCTGTGCTGACAATCACAATGGACTATGATGAAAAGTCCTTCTATGATGTCTTCACGGAGTACAAAGAAAAGGGAGAAATAAGCACAACTCTGGAGCCACAACAGGTAGGTAACAATAAGGCCGCACTGCCACCCAGTGGCCAAGTCACCATGAAGCTAAAGCTTAGAATCCATAGACCAAAAAGAAGTTGAACATCCACCCTGAGGAGGTGCTTTGTTGAAATGGGATGTATAGTGAAATATTAGGAATCTGTAATGTCATGTTACAAGTACTGTATAAAGAACAGTGATGTCACAGTACAGGGATAATACACACAGTGATGTCACAGTACAGGGATAATACACACAGTGATGTCACAGTACAGAGATAATACACACAGTGATGTCACAGTACAGGGATAATACACAAAGTGATGTCACAGTACAGAGATAATACACACAGTGATGTCACAGTACAGGGATAATACACACAGTGATGTCACAGTACAGGGATAATACACACAGTGATGTCACAGTACAGGGATAATACACACAGTGATGTCACAGTACAGAGATAATACACACAGTGATGTCACAGTACAGGGATAATACACACAGTGATGTCACAGTACAGAGATAATACACAGTGATGTCACAGTACAGAGATAATACACACAGTGATGTCACAGTACAGGGATAATACACACAGTGATGTCACAGTACAGAGATAATACACACAGTGATGTCACAGTACAGAGATAATACACACAGTGATGTCACAGTACAGGGATAATACACAAAGTGATGTCACAGTACAGGGATAATACACAAAGTGATGTCACAGTACAGAGATAATACACAGTGATGTCACAATACAGGGATAATACCAGGGCTGTGGAGTCGGAGTCGTGGAGTCGGAGTCGGAGTCTATTTTGGTGGAGTCGGAGTCAGTATAAAATGGACAGACTCCAACTCCCAAAATATATAATAAATTGGTACAGTTAGTAGTACAATGCAGTATGTGCTGAATATATTTTCATAAGAATTTGGGAAAATGATGAAATGTTGAAAATGATGAAATGTCCTGTAAAGGTCTGTTCTATTCCTCATATAATGATGGGACTGAGTTCTGAGTGAACCTATAAGGTTTAGCAGTGCCAGGGCTGTGGAGTCGGAGTCGTGGAGTCGGAGTCGGTGCCTATTTTGGTGGAGTCGGAGTCGGAGTTGGAGTCAGGGGAAATTGAGGAGTCGGAGTCGGAGTCAGAGTCGGGGCTTTGGTGTACCGACTCCACAGCCCTGGATAATACACACAGTGATGTCACCGTATATTGATAATGCAAATCATTATTATCACCATACATCATACTGTAGCATAGGAATAACACATGCTATAAATGCAGTGAAATCGCAGCAGTGGGGAAAAAGCATATATTGATGTCATATGCATATACAGTATATTATGTCTCAATATATGGTTAATGTAAAAAATAATGCTGCATAAAAGGACTAATACACATGAGGGGTAACTGTTGGGCTTCATAGTAGAACACAAAATGGGGTAGCTATACACATGTAGAGTGGAATGGTATAGTCCTATGCCCTGGAATCTTGGGCTTACTGTAAAGAACAAGACTAGTGCAGATTCTGGAATAAAGCTATGATAAGACAAATCCAGGCCAGTATTAATAAACTTTTTGCTTGTCCATAGGTTTCCCCGCTATTTGGAACCATTTATAATTCCATGTACTTAATGGCCAAAGCAATGAGCAGCGCATGGAAACAAGGAGCCTGGATCTCCGGATCAAACCTTGTGGAATATACTAAAAACTTGGATTATCCCGGGTTTACTCAAATGCTCTACACCGATGGGAAGGGGAATGAGCTCAGCAGCTTTGTGGTCCTGGACACTGATGGTAAAGTCAATCAGCTCTTCCCGACCTACTCAGTAGAGATGGCCTCCCACTTAGTGCGTTTCTTGGGAAAAACCATTCGTTTTCCCGGCGGGACTCCTCCTCCTGCAGACTCCAGCTGTTGGTTTGATCCAGACACATTGTGCATTGGAGGTAAGTCATAGTAATGATATTCAGAGGCTTTATTTTTATAAAAAGTTTATTAAAAAAATTCCGGCATCCTTTATGGAGCAAATTTTCATTCTAGCTTGGAGTCAGAGCAGGAATAAGAGTTGGACTCAGGCTGTGTAAATATATAGGAGTTGGAGTCGGTGGTTTGACTTACCCAGCCCAGTAATTTTAAATATGGTGGGCGGAGAGACATCTCTGCCCCAGCCCGCCCCGCTCTCTGCCCTGCCCACATTCACACAATTGGGGGTTGAGGCACAAGTTTGGTACAGGAAAGGGCCTGGTGTAGCGGGATGGATAAAATCCCCCCAGTGTATCAGTTCTGGGCCAATCAGAATTTTTTTTTTTTTTATGTCAATAGTTTTTATTGAAATTTTTGCATGAATACCATACGAAAGGTCATCATAAGGAGAGTCTAGCTAATTATCTGTATGTTTAATTTTACAGACTACTAGGATGGAATCAGAAAATTTCATAGACATCAAGGTGTAGACTTGTCCTCAAATTTGAGATCGTTGCCTTCCTGATAATTGTGACTCTTTGGTTTGGTTTATGGGAATAATTTTTTGATCCAGAACAGAATTCATGAATCTGATGACATCATCAGTTTCCTTGCAATGTCACTCCGCCTCCACAAGGTGTGCCGATGTACTAGGTTGTCTTGACTCTGGAAGGTTGGGTTTGTTCTACTCTAGACATAATAGGAGTTGGGCCTGTGTTGATCATATCGTTCCACTTTTGACACCCATGTTTGTAGGACACTACCTCCAGTGTCTTAGGGTTGTACTTGCATATCTGTGGTTTCCATCTTGCTACTCTATCCTGTTTTGTTCTCAGTTCCTTTCTTATTTTGGACATTGACCTTAGCTGAAAGTAGAGATTCTTGGAGATCTTGAGATGACCCCCTGTATTAATTTAAAACTTTTAGATACAATGTAGATTTTGGTGAACCAGTCATGTCTCACCAAAACCTGAAGATAATGGCCTTCAGAGATTCTTATTAGGTTGCTTTATATCTCTTTCCAGATAATTTGTTCCAAAATTTGTTTGATGATCCCGAATTTCCTTTCATTGGTAGATCTGGACCAGCATAAATTTTCTCACATCTTGATCTACATCTGTCCACTTGTAACCAGTTAAAGGGTTTGTCCAATTTCTAAAGAAAACAAGTCACAAATTTTATAAAATATTTACAAACACACCAGTTACCTCTTCAATCCCCCATTGATCTAGTGCAGATGCTCGGGTGGTCCCCGTTAGTCTCTGTTTATAGTCTGTCAGCGATGACTTGCCATTTAGTGGCCTCAGGGAACACATGCAAAAGTTACTGGTATCATGGTGTGAGGCCAGTAGTAGGACATAATGGCCACTTAGGCCACTGACTGGCTGCAGGGGTCATGTGCTGCCACCTAGTAAAGAAAGACAAAGGCCTGCCAGAGATTCTGTACTGGATTTGCAGGGGATTGAAGAAAGAGGTAAATAAATTACTTTTTTTAATTATTATAAATAAATAAATAATTTTTTAACAAATCAGATAGAATCTTTAAAGAAAAATGAGATCCACACTTATAGCACATTGATGGTCTATCCCAAGAGAAAAAAAATTCAGTGATGTCATCTTTGCAGTTCCTACCACTGGCAAAACAAAGTTTAGAAATTTACGACATCTCCCCCAGAGACAAAGGGGTAGATATGTAAAGACTGGCATTTTGTATAATACTGAATAAAAGAAAATTAAATCTTCGGCTCACCGTATTCATATGCCAATTAGTTCCATAGAAAATGTATCATAGGATGCAGAGAACGCTCTCCAGACTTCGTTGGAGCAGAATGTTAGGAAAATAGAGAATAAAAGCCGGTTCCAGCATCCAGAAATTTAAATAAAATATAACTTTTAATTCATATAAAATTTAAAAAAAAAGTAACAACAGTTACATGCGAAGAGGATCCGTAACTAAGCCTACGCGTTTCAGGGCGTCTAGCCCCTTAGTCATGGCTAGACGCCCTGAAATGCGAAGGCTTGGTTACGGATCCTCTTTGCATGTAACTGTTGTTACTTTTTTTTAAATTTTATATGAATTAAAAGTTATATTTTATTAAAATTTCTGGATGCTGGAACCGGCTTTTATTCTCTATTTTCCTGGCATTTTGTATGCCAATCTTATTAAAGGCCCCAACTTGCTCAGGGAATGACTGATTTATAAAGAGCCTTGTACCAAATGTGTAACACAATATCATCTCTCTATGCCAGAAAACAGGTATAGAGAGATTGAAGATCTCCCCCCAATGAGTGGCAGTAACAGGCACAACCACTGCCAAAATTTTCGAGCTGGACAACTAATGGGGCTCTTACTGGAGCGCCATAGCTCCTTTATTCAGCGGGAGTCGGACCCCACAATCTTATATCTGTTCTAAGGGCCCTTAATTTGAATGCACTTCAGGTTTGTGGATGAACAGACCGAAAGAAAAAGGGAACCATAAACCCAGAGGATGGCAGCACATCAGCCCCCAAACATGAGATTGTCATCCATGTAACCAAGACCATACAAGATTTACACATATCCCTTCCATGTAATTATGAGGGGGAGAATTTAGCCCCATTGAAGCTCCATTAAATTTTTCATTGCCCCATCCAAGATTCTCCTTGATGTGGTCTTGTACTGGGGGTTTGGGATTCCCCATCCTAGTGATCAGTGGTGATCCTAGTGCTTAGGCCCCCACCGATCTAATAATCATCCAGTGATAAGTATTTTAGGCTGGTGTGATGTCGAAACTGATCCATATTCGGACATTCTATTTTTTTCTTTTCTATTTTTTTATTCTATATTTTTTGCTACGTTGTCATAACAAGGATCCATCTTTTCCCCGTAGATGATAGAGTCTATAATTTGGATGTTTTAGTTGGTACTGAATTCCATGTGGACATAACTATCATGGGGTACTGACACTCCTTGAGGAGATCCAACTAGTGTCAGGAGTCTTACAGGGTAACTGGGAAATGGTATGCAAATTAGGTCTCTCTATAAGGAAGAAAACTTGTTAACTTATTAATAACTTATTAACTTGTGGCAGGGCTCAAAAAGAGTCCTGTTTACTTGAGGACATTTTAAAGGGGTCATTGTTACCTTGAAGGGGGGGTGGAAGGAGGATTTTTATTGCAGGAGCACAAAAAAGGGTAACATTACTGTGGTAATAATAACTTTGGGGGTGGGCACAAAGGGGAATTCTGTTGGGTAGAACAGAAGTCGGCAACCCCTAGAAAATAACTCCCTGGCATGGTTTCTTCCCCTTCTGTGCCATGTTCTTTATAACTGATGACTACAGTGGGGTGATGGAGGAGGCTGAGTGACATGTATGGCCATTTGGGCTTCCACCCGCTGCCAATCTATGGACAGGACCAATGTCTGCAGGTGCTGGAGGCTGACAGAACGGGGACGGGGTGGTTGTCTGGTATAAAGAACACAGAGGGGGGAAATATGGAAACATTACGTGAAGGATCTCTTGGGGTATGATACTGCGTGGGTCACTAATGGGCAGGGGTGTAGCTATAGTGGATGCAGAGGTGGCTGTCCCTACTGGGCCCTGGACCACTATTCTAAACAGCATGAGGTAAGTAGGGCCCCATTACATATTTAACATTGGGGCCCAGGAGCTTCAAATTATATCTCTGCTAATGGGAGCCGGGGGTCAGAAAATAAAGCAGAATCTGAGGCGGATGTCCGTGCACCATACAAAAAAGGCTGCCAACCCCCGGTTTAGACGCTCAGAGCATGCAACTATCACAAGGAAAGACAAAATTAGTGTAGGACCCAAAGGAGGCAGTATTATTTTGTGGTGAGTGCCATGGAAGGAATTATTACTTTCGGGGGCACTATAACATTGAGGGCACTAATATTGTGTAGGGAGCACAGAGAGTAGAATTGGTGCAACTGCAATCAGTGGATGTCACCTGCGGGATGACTGGATGTAGGGCCCCAATGCAAAATCTGTAATGGGGCTCTTAATTACCATGTACCATTTAGAATAGTGGTATATTTTGTGTGGCAGAGGGACTTTTGGGGCCCCCTCAGGGTCAGGGCCCAATAGCACCTGCTACCTCTTCATCTCCTATAGCTATGCCCCTGACTGGTTGTATCTATAGTGTATTCACATGTATGATGGCCATAAAGAGGGCCAACTTTCGTACTAGGAGTCAATGTGACCCGTAGTAGTAATAATGCATTATATATTTCAGGTATTGAACCATCTATCGTCATCTTGGTGTTCGGTTTGGTGTTTGCCTTGGCTTTATGTGGCGTTGGTGTCTCTTATCTCATCAGGTAAATGCTTCTTTTTTAATTACCCCATCTAAAAAAAAATGAGGCAATTTTACACATAATCTTAAAAATTTCCTGCCAACTAATTTTTTTCCTATGGTCTCCATGGTTACAGACTACAAACAAATCTTATGTAGTCTGACCTTGTAGTCATGCGTTAGGCCATTCCCTCAACCTACAGACAATAGAAGAGGAGTCAAAGGGAAGAGGGTAACATATAACTACAGGGTCAGACTCACAGAGTTTGTAGTCTGTCACCATGGAGACACAAACAAGATTGGAAGGTTGTCAGTCTTGTCTGTCAACAGTTGGGTGGTTACTTATTCAATCACGTCCATTGTACTGGTCTCGTAATCCACCTCTAATATAAGGTATAGCCCCTGTGACGCTCATCATCTGTCCGGCTGGGCCTGTGGCTCATCTTTTGTTGACGCCACATGAAATAATCTCTGGGATTATATTTCTGATCATTGGTCAACTAGTTCTAAATCCTCAAAACATGAAAATATAATTGATGTTATTGTGTTTGGCGGAAGGTTAAGCAGTTTGTGTTTTTGTGTATTACTTCAGTAGTCCTTAGAGAGAGATGTGTACAGCATGAAGATTATGGTCCTATAATCCTAAATGTGTCATAACTTAATCCTGGTGCACATAGGAAGTATACAGTATATGTACACCATCAGGGGGCGTAGTTAGGGGGATGGTGGACATGTGCCATGGGTGAAACAAAGCTAAGGCTAGGGGATGTCTCAAGAAGTCATCCCTTGTCTATATGTCCTATTAGGTCAGAAGGTCGTCACCATCCAGGCCATATAATATTATATGTACTCCTATATCATAATGGGATGAGGACTCCCTATGAAACGTTCTAAGGTTCTAGATGTATGAGATGCTACTATGGTGCACAGTATAGATCAGTATAGCATACAGTTTAGAGTCCCAGCATGCTACAGGTTGGTGGATGTAATGTGTGCCGAGGTCTATAGGACTTTGACGGTATCTATGAGATGTTCTATGATGTCTCTATTCCTGTAATATTCCAGACACAGCCTCCTTCAGATACAACTGGTGAAAGGACCCAACAAGATCCTATTGTCTCTGGATGACCTGACCTTTATCAACCCCAAGCTGAGTGTAAAGGTAATGTCGAAGACCAATCGTCTTCTTGTGATTCTTCCTGATCTACTTACTTCCTTGTCCCATCTTGGCTCTTCCCCTTTCCTTTCTTTTCCTCTTCTTCCTCCATCATTATATATTTTTTCTCCTTATCCATTTTCTTCAACTTCTTTCTTTTTCATCCTTCTTCTACATCATTTTTTCCATTCCTTTCCTTCTTATTCACCTTTATAACTTACCTTCCTCCGTACCATAAATTATTTTCCCTTCTCTTCTCCATTATCATCTTCTGATTCCTTCTAGTCATTGTCCTTCATGTTTTCCTGTTTTTCCTCTTCTTCATTTTTGATCCTCCTTCATTTTCCTTCTCTTTTCTTTTCTCATCTGTCTTCTACACATATTTTTCTTCTTCGTCCATTTCTATTTTTCAACTTCTTTTTCAACTTCTTCTTCTATATCTTTTTCCTCTTCTTTGCCCCACATCTTTTCTTCCTATCTTCTGTATCTTTTTCCTTCTCCATCATCTTTTTCTTCTTCTTTCTCAGTTTTCTTCTTTAAGTTTTATGATTTTCCTGCTCTTCTTTCAACATCTTTCTTCCTTTCCGATCTTCTTCCTTGTTTTTTTTATATTCTTCCTATTCTGCACCTTATATTTTATTCTTTTCCTTACAATTTATCTACCTCAGTCATCATCTTCATAATTTTTTTTCTACCTATTCGGCCTTGCTATTTATCTTTTTCTGCTTTTTCTTTGCTTCATTTCTTCGTCCTCCTTTCTTATATAATTTGTTTCTCTGCTCTATGCTTTCCTCGTTCTTCTCTTATTAATCCTCATCCTCTTTCCTCTCTACTTTGTATTTCATTTCCTTCTCCACATTTTTCTTTTGCTCCTCTCCTTCCTTCCATCATCATCTTAGTCTTTGTATCCATCTTCTTCCTCATTTGTTGCATGTATTTGATGTCCTTTTGTCGTTATGGATCATCTTCTCCTTTATCTTTTACATTTTCCTTTTACTCCTTCATCTTCTTCCTTCTTCTTTCCCTTCATCTTTTCCTGCTTTGCTTCTTCATCATCTTCATCATTTCTTAGTTTTTCTCATACATTTGTATCTTCTTCTCCTTCACCTATTCTTCATTCATACTTCCTCCTTGCAACTTCTTTATTCTTTTCAACTATCTTCTTCATCCTTCTTCTTTCCAGTTCCATCTTCTTCTCCTCCAAATTTTACTTTTCTTTTTTCTCACCTCCATTATCATGTAATTCTTCTTGCCCATCTCCTTGAGATTTTGACAATCTTGGATTTGGTGAAACCACAGATTTTTGGGATTTACCACCCCCGGATCATTATTATACTCTGGGGTCTCTTCAGACCCGGGAGTATAATAAGTGGAGACCCAGCGGAGGTGTATCTCTTGTGGGGTCCCTCATGGTGTCCAGTGTACTGTTGCAGGCATCTTCTAACCTCTTCTGGCCTCCTGGATGATGTCAGCAGCCCTGGGAAAGCCGCTCAGGTCAGTTATTGGGCATCAGTGGTCACGTGGGGTGCTTTAGCATCTTGACGCATTGATTCAAGTATCATGATGTTGACACGCCCCTGGGGCCAATGACATCACCTGAGTCCGAAAGGGAACCAAAGAAACCTGCATAGGAGCAACTGACATTGTGAGGGAGCCTAGGAGAGGTGAGGGAAGGAGCCCCCAGAATATAATAATAGCACTTCCGGTTCAGAGAAACCGAACTGGCGGGTAAACCTTTGAAAATACACACGTGGACAAAATTGTTAGCCCCCCTCATTTAATGAAAGAAAACCCCACAATGGTCACAGAAATAACTTGAATCTGACAAAAGTAATAATATATAAAAATTCTATGAAAATGAACAAATGAAAGTCAGACATTGCTTTCCAACCAGGCTTCAACAGAATTTTTTAAAAAAGAAAACTCATGAAACAGGCCTGGACAGAAATGATGGTTCCCGTAACTTAATATTTAGTTGCACAACCTTTTGAGGCAATCCCTGCAATCAAACGATTCCTGTAACTGTCAATGAGACTTCTGCACCTCTCAGCAGGGATTTTGGCCGCTCCTCATGAGCAAACTGCTCCAGTTGTCTCGGGTGTGAAGGGTGCCTTTTCCAGACGGCATGTTTCAGCTCCTTCCAAAGATGCTCAATAGGATTTAGGACAGGGCTCATAGAAGGCCACTTCAGAATAGTCCAATGTTTTCCTCTTAGCCATTCTTGGGGGTTTTTAGCTGTGTGTTTTGGGTCATTATCCTGTTGCAAGACCCATGACCTGCGACTGAGACCAAGCTTTCTGACACTGGGCAGCACATTTCTCTCTAGAATCCCTTGATAGTCTTGAGATTTCATTGTACCCTGCACAGATTCAAGGCACTCTGTGCCAGATGCGGCAAAGCAGCCCCAGAACATAACAGAGCCTCCTCCATGTGTCACAGTAGGGACAGTGTTCTTTTCAAGATATGCTTCATTTTTCCGTCTGTATACATAGAGCTGATGTGCCTTGCCAAAAATTTCGATTTTTGTCTCATCTGTCCATAGGACATTCTCCCAGAAGCTTTGTGGCTTCTTAACATGTAGTAGTCAAAAAATCATAAAAAAGCCAGACTGGAATTTGCCAAACTACATTGTGGGTTTCTCTTTCATTAAACGAGGGGTACCAACAATTTTGTCCACGTGTGTATTTGCAAAATGAATTTCGCGAGGTTCGCCCATCTCTCCTCCTGCAGCATGTTCAGTATTATAAGTAGATGATATCTGGTTTGATAATATGTTACAGAACTTATTATATTATAGCGACATAAAGTACTATGCACACTGGACAGATTTATAAAGACTGGCGTTTCATATGCCCGCCTTAGTAAAGACCCCAACAGGCGCAGGTCACTGTTTATTTATGTAGTGACCCCGCCCACTTCATTCTGTGCACCAGAATGGAGATCTACATTGGTTAGGAATTGGCCTAGATTTCCATGATAACTCACATCAGGGTTATAAGAACTGTGTTGGGCCTTCCCCACTCTGCCCACATTCGCACAATGTGGCGAGTGAAGCGCAGGGGTTTCTGGTGCACTTTGGGAGCAAAAAGGGGCCTTGTGCCCAATATGCAACACAATATCATCCCTGTACGCCAGAAAGCTGACATCGAAGGATTGATCATTTCCCTCCCACTCCCTGAATATAATAAAGAATACACTACAACAATAAATCAAATAGGGTCATATACAGAACATTCTACTATTTGCAACGCTGCCAGATATTGACACGAAGAGGTTGGAGGTGGATTATAAATCTGTCATATGTCCTGCAGCATTAGACGAGCATTACATCTGTATCTGTATGATAAGTAGAGGGGTATAAACCTCGGAGACACGGATTATATCCTAATGGATCCTAATGGAGAATTAGACAATGATAATAATACAGTGTGTTATAATGACAGGGAAGGTCGGCGATATACAAGTCTTCAGAAATCTCTTATTGCCGTCCCTTTGAAGTTTTATTAGGCACCTTAAAAAGTGGGATTTTTAGGAATTTAGTAAGTACGGTGAGCGCATTAGACATGTGTGACCACTGCTCTAGTCCAAAGAGGACTCGATCTCGTGATCAGTAGGGAAACAGTGCCACACCTGCCTATGGAAATGTAGCCCCATTAAAGTGAATGGGACTGAGCTGCAGTATCACACACGACCTGTGTATAGGTGTGGTGCTGTTTTTGGAAGAAATCGGCAATGTTTTTTTAGTCCTTCACAACCCCTTAATAAAAAGAACTCCATGTAGACCTTGTCTATAGTTTAATTTGCAGGTTGGACACTAAATAAACTGATATTTTACCTTATTTTTATTGAAAGAAACTTAATATTGACAACTTGAGCGACACCAAAAGTGTTTCCGACTGCAAAAGCCTGAGGTCCTTCGCACGGTCACACTCCACAAAAAGCACAGGAGTCAACCATGAAAACTCCAACGTGGCTGTATATGAGGTAAGAGGGTCCCAATCCCCAGGGACAACTGTGTGTATTATCCCTGTTCTGTGACCTCACTGTGTGTATTATATCTGTACTATGACATCACTGTGTGTGTTATCTCTGTACCGTGACATCACTGTGTGTATTATCCCTGTACTGTGACATCACTGTGTGTGTTATCTCTGTACTGTGACATCACTGTGTGTATTATCCCTGTACTGTGACATCACTGTGTATATTATCTCTGTACCGTGACATCACTGTGTGTATTATCCCTGTACTGTGACATCACTGTGTGTATTATCCCTGTACTGTGACATCAATGTGTTTTATCCCTGTGCTGTGACATCACTGTGTGTATTATCCCTGTACTGTGACATCACTGTGTGTGTTATCTCTGTACTGTGACATCAATGTGTATTATCCCTGTGCTGTGACATCACTGTTTGTATTATCTATGTACTATGACATCACTGTGTCTATTATCCCTGTACTGTGACATCACTGTGTGTGTTATCTCTGTACTGTGACATCACTGTGTGTATTATCCCTGTACTGTGACATCACTGTGTATATTATCTCTGTACCGTGACATCACTGTGTGTATTATCCCTGTACTGTGACATCACTGTGTGTATTATCCCTGTACTTTGACATCAATGTGTATTATCCCTGTGCTGTGACATCACTGTGTGTATTATCCCTGTACTGTGACATCACTGTGTGTGTTATCTCTGTACTGTGACATCAATGTGTATTATCCCTGTGCTGTGACATCACTGTTTGTATTATCTATGTACTATGACATCACTGTGTGTATTATCCCTGTACTGTGACATCACTGTGTGTATTATCCCTGTACCGTGACATCAATGTGTGTATTATCCCTGTACTGTGACATCACTGTGTGTATTATCTATGTACTGTGACATCACTGTGTCTATTATCCCTGTACTGTGACATCACTGTGTATATTATCTCTGTACTGTGACATCACTGTGTGTATTATCCCTGTACTGTAACATCACTGTGTGTATTATCTCTGTACTGTGACATCAATGTGTGTATTATCCCTGTACTGTGACATCACTGTTTGTATTATGCCGGTACTGTGACATCACTGTGTGTATTATCTCTGTACTGTGACATCACTGTGTGTATTATCTCCGTACTGTGACATCACTGTGTGTATTATCCCTGTACTGTGATATCACTGTGTGTATTATCTCTGTACTGTGACATCACTGTGTATTATCCCTGTACTGTGATATCACTGTGTGTATTATCCCTGTACTGTGACATCACTGTGTGTATTATCCCTGTACTGTGACATCACTGTGTGTATTATCCCTGTACTGTGACATCACTGTGTGTATTATCCCTGTACTGTGACATCACTGTGTGTATTATCCCTGTACTGTGACATCACTGTGTGTATTATCCCTATACTATGACATCACTTTTTTTTTATTATCCCTGCAGTGTGACATCACTGTGTGAATTATCTCTGTACTGTGACATCACTGTGTGTATTATCCCTATACTATGACATCACTTTTTTTTTATTATCCCTGCAGTGTGACATCACTGTGTGAATTATCTCTGTACTGTGACATCACTGTGTATTATCCCTGTACTGTGATATCACTGTGTGTATTATCCCTGTACTGTGACATCACTGTGTGTATTATCCCTGTACTGTGACATCACTGTGTGTATTATCCCTGTACTGTGATATCACTGTGTGTATTATCCCTGTACTGTGACATCACTGTGTGTATTATCCCTGTACTGTGACATCACTGTGTGTATTATCCCTGTACTGTGACATCACTGTGTGTATTATCCCTGTACTGTGACATCACTGTGTGTATTATCCCTGTACTGTGACATCACTGTGTGTATTATCCCTATACTATGACATCACTTTTTTTTTATTATCCCTGCAGTGTGACATCACTGTGTGAATTATCTCTGTACTGTGACATCACTGTGTGTATTATATCTGTACTGTGACATCACTGTGTGTATTATATCTGTACTGTGACATCACGGTGTGTATTATCCCTGTGTTTGTTATCCCTATAAATCACTGTATTTGTTATATCTGTCTTTGTTATCCCTATACTGTGACATCAAAGTGTGTACTATCCCTATACTGTGACATCACTGTGTGTATTATCCGACTGTGATCACTGTGTGGTATTTTGGGTGACATCACTGTGTGTATTATCTCTGTACTGTGACATCCCTGTGTGTATTATCCCTGTACGGTGACATCACTGTGTGTATTATCTCTGTACTGTGACATCACTGTGTGTATTATCTCTGTACGGTGATATCACTGTGTGTATTATCTCTGTACTGTGACATCACTGTGTGTATTATCTCTGTACTATAACATCACTGTGTGTATTATCCTGTACTGTGACATCACTGTGTGTATTATCTCTGTACTGTCACATCACTGTGTGTATTACCCTTGTACTGTGACATCACTGTGTGTATTATCTCTGTACTGTGATATCACTGTGTGTATTATCCCTGTACTGTTACATCACTGTGTGTATTATCTCTGTACTGTGACATCACGGTGTGTTTTATCTCTGTACTGTGACATCACGGTGTGTATTATCCCTGTACTGTGACATCACAGTGTGTATTATCCCTGTGTTTGTTATCCCTATAAATCACTGTATTTGTTATATCTGTCTTTGTTATCCCTATACTGTGACATCACTGTGTGTATTATCCCTATACTGTGACATCAATGTGTATATTATCTCTGTACTGTGACATTATTGTGTGTATTATCTCTGTACTGTGGCATCCCTGTGTGTATTATCCCTGTGTTTGTTATCCCTGCACTGTGACATCACTGTGTTTGTTATCCCTGCACTGTGACATCACTGTGTTTGTTATCCCTGTACTGTGACATCACTGTGTTTATCATCCCTGTACTGTGCGTATTATCCCTGTACTGTGAGTATTATCCCTGTACTGTGAGTATTATCCCTGCACTGTGACATCACTGTGTTTGTTATTCCTGCACTGTGACATCACTGTGTTTGTTATCCCTGTACTGTGACATCACTGTGTTTATCATCCCTGTACTGTGCGTATTATCCCTGTACTGTGAGTATTATCCCTGCACTGTGACATCACTGTGTTTATCATCCCTGTACTGTGCGTATTATCCCTGTACTGTGCGTATTATCCCTGTACTGTGAGTATTATCCCTGCACTGTGACATCACTGTGTTTGTTATCCCTGCACTGTGACATCACTGTGTTTGTTATCCCTGTACTGTGACATCACTGTGTTTATCATCCCTGTACTGTGCGTATTATCCCTGTACTGTGAGTATTATCCCTGCACTGTGACATCACTGTGTTTATCATCCCTGTACTGTGCGTATTATCCCTGTACTGTGCGTATTATCCCTGTACTGTGAGTATTATCCCTGTACTGTGACATCACTGTGTTTGTTATCCCTGCACTGTGACATCACTGTGTTTGTTATCCCTGTACTGTGACATCACTGTGTTTATCATCCCTGTACTGTGCGTATTATCCCTGTACTGTGCGTATTATCCCTGTACTGTGAGTATTATCCCTGCACTGTGACATCACTGTGTTTGTTATCCCTGTACTGTGACATCACTGTGTTTATCATCCCTGTACTGTGCGTATTATCCCTGTACTGTGCGTATTATCCCTGTACTGTGAGTATTATCCCTGCACTGTGACATCACTGTGTTTGTTATCCCTGCACTGTGACATCACTGTGTTTGTTATCCCTGTACTGTGACATCACTGTGTTTATCATCCCTGTACTGTGCGTATTATCCCTGTACTGTGCGTATTATCCCTGTACTGTGAGTATTATCCCTGCACTGTGACATCACTGTGTTTGTTATCCCTGCACTGTGACATCACTGTGTTTGTTATCCCTGTACTGTGACATCACTGTGTTTATCATCCCTGTACTGTGCGTATTATCCCTGTACTGTGAGTATTATCCCTGCACTGTGACATTACTTTTGGACAAAAAGGATCCAGATGAAGTAGTTAAATGAGGAAAGTACAGTAGGTCCTATCTGGGGTGCATGTGTGGTACCAGTACAAAAGATGAAGAGTCATGGGGAAGCTACTCCCTTTTCCAGAATCCGTGGTTGCACCTTGCTACATATTGGAGCCTTTTAGATAGCACAATACCACCTGTTACTAGTATAATAGAGATGCAGATAGGCACCTATATCTCTGCCCCAGGCTATATACATAGAGGTATTGGTCACCTGTATTATAAATGGTATTAGGGCCTATAAGATTTCGGCTACACCTCTTGTTTCTTGCCTTTGGAGCTCATGTTGATAATCCTGAGTTTATGATGTGATATTTTTTTGCAGGGAGATTGGGTTTGGCTGAAGAAGTTTGAGCCAGGGGCATATCATGAACTGCGGCAGAGCACGACCAGCACATTGCGCAAGGTAGGTTACTATTGGCTGTAATATAATGGCTACCTACTAATCCTATGCTATGGTCTTTTGCATCAGTGTAATACCTCTGCACTTTAAGAGTACTTTTGGTCAAAACTCCATGTCAGGGTTTGCCCTTAGTGACAAGAAGACAAGATGTCAATTGTCCCTGCCACAGGGCAACCCGAGAGGGTCTATCAGCAGACGTTTACTACCACCATAAATCTTAGCAGTACTGTTTATACATTGTATGGTGGTATTATTACACATTGTATAGCGGTATTATTACACATTGTATAGCGGTATTATTACACATTGTATAGCGGTATTATTACACATTGTATAGCGGTATTATTACACATTGTATAGCGGTATTATTACACACTGTATGGTGGTATTATTACACATTGTATGGTGGTATTATTACACATTGTATAGCGGTATTATTACACATTGTATAGTGGTATTATTACACATTGTATAGCGGTATTATTACACATTGTATGGTGGTATTATTACACATTGTATAGCGGTATTATTACACATTGTATAGTGGTATTATTACACATTGTATAGCGGTATTATTACATATTGCATAGCGGTATTATTACACATTGTATGGTGGTATTATTACACATTGTATAGCGGTATTATTACACATTGTATAGCGATATTATTACATATTACATAGTGGTATTATTACACATTGTATAGTGGTATTATTACACATTGTATAGCGGTATTAGTACAAATTGTATAGTGGTATTATTACATATTGTATAGCGGTATTATTACATATTGCATAGCGGTATTATTACACATTGTATGGTGGTATTATTACACATTGTATAGCGGTATTATTACACATTGTATAGTGATATTATTACATATTGCATAGTGGTATTATTACACATTGTATAGTGGTATTATTACACATTGTATAGCGGTATTAGTACAAATTGTATAGTGGTATTATTACATATTGTATAGCGGTATTATTACATATTGCATAGCGGTATTATTACACATTGTATAGCGGTATTATTACACATTGTATAGTGGTATCATTACACATTGTATAGCGGTATTATTACATATTGCATAGTGGTATTATTACACATTGTATAGTGGTATTATTACACATTGTATAGTGGTATCATTACACATTGTATAGCGGTATTATTACATATTGCATAGTGGTATTATTACACATTGTATAGCGCTATTATTACACATTGTATAGCGGTATTATTACACATTGTATAGCGGTATTATTACACATTGTATAGCGGTATTATTACACATTGTATAGCGGTATTATTACATATTGCATAGCGGTATTATTACACATTGTATGGTGGTATTATTACACATTGTATAGCGATATTATTACACATTGTATAGCGATATTATTACATATTGCATAGTGGTATTATTACACATTGTATAGTGGTATTATTACACATTGTATAGCGGTATTATTACATATTGTATAGCAGTATTATTACACATTGTATAGCGGTATTATTACACATTGTATTGTGGTATCATTACACATTGTATAGCGGTATTATTACATATTGCATAGTGGTATTATTACACATTGTATAGTGGTATTATTACACATTGTATAGCGGTATTATTACACATTGTATAGCGGTATTATTACACATTGTATAGCGGTATTAATTACATATTGTATAGCAGTATTATTACATATTGCATAGCGGTATTATTACACATTTTATAGCGGTATTATTACACATTGTATGGCGGTATTATTACACACTGTATAGTGGTATTATTACACATTGTATGGCGGTATTATTACACATTGTATAGTGGTATTATTAAACATTGTATAGCGGTATTATTACACACTGTATAATGGTATTATTTCACATTGTATAGTGGTATTATTACACATTGTATAGCGGTATTATTACACACTGTATAGCGGTATTATTACACATTGTATAGCGGTATTATTACACATTGTATAGTGGTATTTTTACACATTGTATAGTGGTATTATTACACATTGTATGGCGGTATTATTACACATTGTATGGTGGTATTATTACATATTGTATGGCGGTATTATTACACATTGTATAGTAGTATTATTACACATTGTATAGTGGTATTATTACATATTGTATAGCGGTATTATTACATATTGCATAGCGGTATTATTACACATTATTTAGCGGTATTATTACACATTGTATAGTGGTATCATTACACATTGTATAGCGGTATTATTACATATTGCATAGTGGTATTATTACACATTGTATAGTGGTATTATTACACATTGTATAGCGGTATTATTACACATTGTATAGTGGTATTATTACACATTGTATAGCGGTATTATTACACATTGTATAGCGGTATTATTACATATTGTATAGCAGTATTATTACACATTGCATAGCGGTATTATTACACATTGTATAGCGGTATTATTACACATCGTATGGCGGTATTATTACACACTGTATAGTGGTATTATTACACATTGTATAGTGGTATTATTACACATTGTATAGCGGTTATATTATTACACATTATAGAGCGGTATTATTACACATTGTAGAGTTGTATTATTACACATTGTATAGTGGTATTATTACACATTGTATAGTGGTATTATTACACATTGTATAGTGGTATTATTACACATTGTATAGCGGTATTATTACACATTGTATAGCGGTATTATTACACATTGTATAGCGGTATTATTACATATTGTATAGTGGTTTTATTACACATTGTATAGTGGTATTATTACACATTGTATAATAGTATTATTTAACTGGTGTACTTAGATATTGCATAGCAGAAATATTAGACATTGTATTGTGGCTGTATGTTGTATAACAGTATTTTTAAACATTGTATAGTGGTAATATTTAGACATTGTGTAGTGGTATTTTTTTAGACACTGTATAGCGGTATTATAAGACATTGTATAGCAGTATTTTTAGACATCGTATGGGTATTATTAAACATTGTATAACAGTGTTATTAAACTTTGTATAGCGGTAATATTTAGATATTGTATAGCAGTATTATCAGGCATTATATAGCAAAATTGTTAGACATTGTATACTATATAAAACTATTAGAAATTACATAGCAGTAATAACATTGAATAGTGTTATTATTAGATATCATATCGAATTATTATTAGACATTGTATAGCAATGCTATTAGACATTATAGAGCAGTATTACTAGTCAGTGTTTTGCAGTGTTATTAGATATTGTGTAGCAGTATTATTAGACATTGTTTAGCAGAGTACTATTAGACATTGAATAGTGCTGTTATTATTATATATTGTATAGCAGTATTATTTATTATGGTATAACTTTGGTATTAAATTACTTTATGTATGAAGCTGTTATTTGCTCACTGTTGTTATTATTTGTATTGCAGTAGTTTTTGTGTCATTATGTGGCACTACTTCTTAGGCACTGTGCAATATTTTTTGGTGGATTCACTGTGCAACCTTTTTTGGCAACTGCAAGGAAGTACTATTTGACCTTCTTTGAGCACTTTAATAAAGTGTCATACTGTATGGTGGTTATAATCATGCACTGTACTATATGGCGCTATAATAATGTGCCGTACTGTATGGTGGTTATAATCATGCACTGTACTATATGGCGCTATAATAATGTGCCGTACTGTATGGTGGTTATAATCATGCACTGTACTATATGGCGCTATAATAATGTGCCGTACCATATGGTGGTTATAATCAGGGACTGTACTATATGTCACTTATAATCATGCACTGTACTATATGGTGCTATAATCGTGCACTATACTATATGGCACTATTTGCTCACTGTATTGCATGTCGCTTATAGTCATGCACTGTATTATAATGTCAGTTGTAGACTGTAGGTGGCTTAGGAGGACCACACATGACGTCATCCACTGTACATCTGACCCCATGTAGAACTGACCTGTCTCTTCTCTGCTCCGTTTTCCATTTGCAGATGAAGGATTTGAGGAATGAAAATGTGAATCCCTTTTTAGGCTTTTTCTCTGACTGCGGTATTTTTGCTATCGTGACTGAACACTGCTCCAGAGGAAGCCTGGAGGATCTGCTGAAGAACGAGGACGTCAAGCTGGACTGGATGTTCAAGTCTTCACTGCTTTTAGATCTGATCAAGGTATGTACCATAAGGATGTGAAGTACCAGTTTTGTCTACTAGGTGGCAATATAGAGTCCTCCAATTTCTACTCTAAACTGTAGTAAAATGTAGTTTGCACACTCCACTGGTTAGGAATCTTATATACCATATACTGTGTATACGCTATCGGCAGTTCAGGGTAAATAGTTAACTAGATTATTAAATATTCTACCTGCTGATGGTTTTCACTAACTTTATTTTATTATAATGAAGTGTTAGATGTGATCAATAACCCCCATTAGGGGCATCTCAGATGCAGCATTACATTCAGTGCCCCTTGTCCTCCTGTTTGCAGCAGACCGGTCACTCTCCATCTTAGTAAATGGGATATAAGGCAGCATGCACCATCAAATTTTTGCATTCTACCTTTGGAAGTGCTTCTGCTGCCCCCTACAGGGAGCAAAACACTGCCCCAACACATCATACAGAGATCACTACCTGCTCCCATATACAGTGGTTACCATAAAGCAAAATACAGTACCATTCGCATGCATTCAAGTATCTGCTACTCCTCCGAATGCAACCATATACCCCCATATATAGTGCTGTCACATGTATCCCCCCATATATAGTGCAGACACATGTACCCCCCATATATAGTGCAGTCATATGTATCCCTCATATATAGTGCAGTCACATGTATCCCCCATATATAGTGCAGTCACATGTATCCCTCATATATAGTGGAGTCACATGTATCCTCCATATATAGTGCAGACACATGTATCCCCCATATAGAGTGCAGTCACATGTATCCCCAATATAGTGCAGTCACTTGTATCCCTCATATATAGTGCAGTCACATGTATCCCCAATATAGTGCAGTCACATGTATCCCCATATAGAGTGCAGTCACATGTATCCCTCATATTTATAGTGCAGACACATGTATCCCCCATATATAGTTCAGTCATATGTATCCCCCATATATAGTGCAGTCACATGTATCCCCATATATAGTGCAGACACATGTATCCCCCATATATAGTGCAGACACATGTATCCCCCATATATAGTGCAGTCACATGTATCCCCCATATATAGTGCAGACACATGTATCCCCCATATATAGTGCAGACACATGTATCCCCCATATATAGTGCAGACACATGTATCCCCCAATATAGTGCAGACACATGTATCCCCCAATATAGTGCAGTCACATGTATCCCTCATATATAGTGCAGACACATGTATCCCCCATATATAGTGCAGTCACATGTACCCCATATATAGTGCAGTCACATGTATCCCCCATATATAGTGCAGTCACATGTATCCCTCATATATAGTGGAGTCACATGTATCCTCCATATATAGTGCAGACACATGTATCCCCCATATAGAGTGCAGTCACATGTATCCCCCATATATAGTGCAGACACATGTACCCCCCATATATAGTGCAGTCATATGTATCCCTCATATATAGTGCAGTCACATGTATCCCCCATATATAGTGCAGTCACATGTATCCCTCATATATAGTGGAGTCACATGTATCCTCCATATATAGTGCAGACACATGTATCCCCCATATAGAGTGCAGTCACATGTATCCCCATATATAGTGCAGTCACTTGTATCCCTCATATATAGTGCAGTCACATGTATCCCCATATATAGTGCAGTCACATGTATCCCCATATAGAGTGCAGTCACATGTATCCCTCATATTTATAGTGCAGACACATGTATCCCCCATATATAGTTCAGTCATATGTATCCCCCATATATAGTGCAGTCACATGTATCCCCATATATAGTGCAGACACATGTATCCCCCATATATAGTGCAGTCACATGTATCCCCCATATATAGTGCAGACACATGTATCCCCCATATATAGTGCAGACACATGTATCCCCCATATATAGTGCAGTCACATGTATCCCCCATATATAGTGCAGACACATGTATCCCCCATATATAGTGCAGACACATGTATCCCCCATATATAGTGCAGTCACATGTATCCCTCATATATAGTGCAGACACATGTATCCCCCATATATAGTGCAGTCACATGTATCCCTCATATATAGTGCAGTCACATGTATCCCCCATATATAGTGCAGTCACATGTATCCCTCATATATAGTGGAGTCACATGTATCCTCCATATATAGTGCAGACACATGTATCCCCCATATAGAGTGCAGTCACATGTATCCCCATATATAGTGCAGTCACTTGTATCCCTCATATATAGTGCAGTCACATTTATCCTCCATATACAGTATAGTGCAGTCACATGTATCCCCCATATATAGTGCAGTCACATGTATCCCTCATATATAGTGGAGTCACATGTATCCCTCATATAAAGTGCAGTCATATGTATCGCCCATATATAGTGCAGTCACATGTGAAGGAACTGGCCAAGTCTCGTACGTAGGAGCCACTGGGTGGACAATTCTATACTAGATATTGGGTGGATCATTATAGTGGTAGTGGTTTATTTTTGGGGGGTTTATGTTTTTTCATGTACTGATTTAAGTTTCTTTTAATTTTTTGCCCAGGGAATGAGATATTTACACCACAGAGATTTTCTACATGGACGTCTGAAGTCACGGAATTGTGTAGTGGACGGAAGATTTGTCCTGAAGATCACTGACTATGGCTATAATGAAATTGTTGAAAATCAGAAAGCTCCCCGCTCTACTCTGCCCCCTGGAGGTGAGAAAATGTCACAGTTGATACCAGAAGTGATGATGGAGATAATATCGCATTGGTCTTTTCATCGGTGACATAATAGTCCACATTTCATGCTATTTTCAGAAACTCCACTTGGGGGGCCCCATTTAAAATTTTGATAGTTTTCATGTTAATATATTTTTAAACTACTTTTGATGTTATCTTAAAGAATTTTACATATGTCATTATCTATATTTTAAAATCAATTACTAAATCCTGCAGTTGTCACTCTGGCCACTAAGCCTAATAATAGTTTGACACTTGACAATTCTGTGGGAGTTTTCTTTGCAGCAGTCACCTTATTTACATTACAGACAGGATTAGTAAAGAAGATAACACCCTTATAGATAACACCACCGAGCCATCATTACATCCATTACTTACAATAGATGATGTCACAGCTTATCTCCTCCTCCTCCCCGTACAGAACATATCTAGAAAACATTCTTGTAGACTTTAATGAGTCGGCTCCAGTCTATTTCTGCCTATGGCTATGACTATGCTGTAAAGCAGAACACTAAATGCTGTTAACAAAGCAAAGGAGAAGCTCAGGCAAGATGGCCGCCGTCATAAAAAAACCAAAAAACCAAAACATAAAATCGAATTTTAAAAAAATCTGAAAAATTGGAAAAAAAAATTATAAAATGAAAAAAAAAATTTTAAAAAGTGATATATTTCACTGTCTGGTGTTAAAAAATTAAAACATTTTGACACATTCCTTTAAGTGACATCACTAAATCATGCCTACCCTCTCCTCATAAGAAGTTTATGGAAACATCTCCATGTGGGTGGAGGTCATGAGTAGCCTATGACCTCATCTCCATGTGGGTGGAGCTCATGAATAATCTTGTGGGTGGAGCTCATGAGTAATCTATGACATCATCTCCACATGGGAGGAGCTTGATATTTCTAATAAATATGATATCATTCTGTCATGCAGAATTGTTTTGGACGGCTCCAGAGCTACTACGGGATCAGAACCTGGCCAGGAGAGGAACCTTCAAAGGGGATGTGTTCAGCTTTGCGATCATACTACAAGAAGTGGTTGTCCGGGGTCCACCATACTGCATGTCCGGACTCTCAGCTGAGGGTAAAGCTCTGATATCATACAAGATTACATGGTGGTTTAGAATCTGTTATATCTCATCTTATTCCTCCATTATTCTACCTGATATGTAGGTGTAGGTTGCCTAGCAACACATGACTTCCTGTCCAGGGGACCACCATTGGAGTACATTGGAGTACCTACTTGATCTAAAGTGGTCCCCAGTACAAAATCTGTAACTACCATGGGACATTTATAATATTGGTGTCTACTTATGTTTCAGAGGGATCATTGGGCTCCTACATGATGGTCACATGGGTGCACAGCTCGTGACAGTTATCAGAGCTGTGTATGTGACGGGCCGTGCATCTGTGTATCCATCACATGACCAGGGCAGATGTTTATCTTGAGATACAGAATGACAGCAAGCAGAGATATTGAAAAATTATCATGGTTGTTCAGAAAAATGATCCACTATTGACTAGAGATGGGCAAACCGCTTCGGCACGAGCTGGGTTTTATCCGAATATCCCAAATTGTTTGTTTTTGTTAAAAACTGATGTGACATGTATTGGGGTAAAATATTATACTCTGGGGTCTTTTCAGACCCCAGAGTATAATAGGTGGAGGTCCAGAGGTGGTGTAAAAAATAAAGAACATTTAGGCCCCTTGCACACGACCGTGTGCATGCCGCCGGCATTCAATGGGGGTCGCGGAAGCACGGCCGCAAAACCGGACAGGAATAGGACCTGGACTGTCGGCCTGCTCACGGATCCGTGTAATACACAGTCATGTGCATATGCTGGGTTATTCTGGGAAAAACCCGGATAGCACACTGACCTAGCCCACGGTCGTGCGCATGGGCCCTTATACTCCTCTTTCCTCACCTCTTTTGGGCCTCCTCACAGCATCCTGCACTCTCTCTCGGTCTCCGCAGTGATGTCATGTGCCATTGGTCACCACTGAGACCTGCGACTGGGCCACAGAAATAACATGGGCACGCCAAGCATTATGACATCATGACACTCGGTTTGCCCATGTGACCGCTGAATCCCAATCACAGGCCTCAGTGGTGACCCCTGGTACATGACGTCACTGAGGAGACTGAGAGAGAGCACCGGGTGCTGTGAGGAGGCCCAAAAGAGGTGAAGGAAGGTGAGTATAAATGTTCTTTATTTTTAACACCTCCCCTGGGCCTCCAATTATTATATTCCAGGGTCTGAATATAATAATTTCACTTCAGGTTCTATCCAAACTTCAACCCGAAACAAATCAGGGACCTGAGCCACCTGAGGGGTTCCGCCATCTCTACTACTGACACTAATCTTATATGTTTCAGAAATCATCAGGAAGGTGAAGAAGCCGCCTCCTCTCTGCCGTCCAGCTGTGGCCCCCGACCAGGCCCCCCTGGAGTGCATACAGCTCATGAAACAATGCTGGAGTGAACTAGCAGAAAGGCGGCCAACGTTCGATGAAATCTTTGATCAGGTTGGTGACAAAGTGGGCAGATATCCCGGAGAACGTGGCATCTGCTCTGCTGATGATCTACTCACCGACACATCCCTGTACTTTACCGTATCATACAATGAGGATGAATCGGGGGCGGTATATTGTATGATTAGTATATAGCTCAGAAATAGAAGACTTGGCAAATATCTGGTTCATCTCCAGATATAATGTTCATGGGGCTCTGAATACATTCACCACTTTACCTATATTAGTACCTATTGTGTAATGGGAATGTAAGGGTTAAAGGGTTCGAGAGGTATCATAATATCAGCATAGCGGTAAAATAGGTTTATATCACCGCCTGCTGGCTGTTCTATGGTACTACAGCCCCTACATACAGTACAGATATTGCATTTTTTTTAGCAGGAAAGATTCGGATAGTGGTTAACTCTATGTATTCTGGATGTAACAACCAGACCCGTTGCATTTCTTGGGGTCTACGGTGTAAAGAACCTTTCACTTTAAGTCTTTCACCATCATGTATCATCATATATCAGTAGAAATATCTATTTTATCTTTACAATAGTTATATCAAGTAGTGACACAATATTAAAATGTTATAACATACTAAATTGCAGGATATTCTCAGTCTCTGGCTGGGAGGCAGCTTGCTGCAGCAACACCCTTCACCAGTGGAGACCGTGCAAGATTAATGCTATCCAGGGGCACACCTCATGAGCCCTGGTGCAAAAACTTACCTTGGGCCCCCTACGCAACTTCTCACACCCATCAGCCACGTCTCACCTGTACATTTTAGCAGCATTTCCATTTCCCTTTCCTTCTCTATCTGGCCCAGACCACCATGATGACTTTTTCACACCTTGTCTGTGCACACAAGCTTCACATCATTCCCATTCCCTGTGCCCCCATATAGTAATCATGCCCACTTTTTTTTGCCACAGAACCCCCCCTTTACTATATGCTGCAGACTAACTGCCATTAAAGGGTTAATGTTCTCCTTTCTGACAGTGGAAGGCTGTGTATCATAAATCTTCTCCATCCCGTGCACCAGAGGGCAAGGAAAATACATTTATGATGCAAAGGAAACCAGAATGAGCTCAGCCCTATTGCGGTCAAGGCGATCAGTGGGCCTATCTTCTGGGCCTGGTTGCAGGTGCGATCGCTGAGACCCCTATAGTTTTGCCACATTTTTTATCCCCAAAAAGTTTGCACACCAGTAGTGCAGCCTGCACTGTACGCCAGGATAGTCCATACCCGGTGAGGAAAGTCTGACAATTGTATTTTATTTCAGTTTAAGACCATCAACAAAGGAAAGAAAACCAACATCATCGACTCCATGCTGAGGATGCTGGAACAATACTCCAGTAACTTAGAAGATTTGATCCGAGAGCGAACCGAGGAGCTGGAGGTGGAAAAACAGAAAACGGAAAAACTTCTATCACAAATGCTGCCTCCGTGAGTAGATACCATGCCAAGGTTCAATGATGGTAGTTTCCCTTTAAGAGCCCCATTCACACCTGGTACATTGCCTTTAACCCTCTCATTTGTGTCTTTCAGATCTGTTGCTGAAGCTCTTAAAACCGGAGCCACGGTTGAGCCAGAATATTTTGATCAGGTTACAATCTACTTCAGCGATATCGTCGGCTTCACCACCATATCGGCCCTTAGTGAACCCATCGAGGTGGTCGACCTCCTAAACGACCTTTATACTCTATTCGATGCAGTTCTGGGAAATCATGACGTGTATAAGGTAAGTGAAGGCCGACAACCACTGATGGAATACCCAGCTTTCTACAAACCCTGAAAGGCATATAAACCTGCATTGTTTCACATAGGAAAAGTATGATGTGGTGGATGGACTTTTGAGAATATTGGAAAAAAACATAATTTTGAACTAAAAACTTAATGGTGATCAGCTGATCGCTTCAGGTCCAGCAGCTCCATAGCGGCCACTACAGGAGAAAGATGGTATTACATAGTGTGCAATCAAATGATGAAATCCATAGGCACACCTTCTCTTTCATTAGCCACGCCTTTTTTGGTTAGGCTATTCAATGAATTCTCTCTTTGCAGGTGGAGACCATTGGTGATGCCTATATGGTGGCCTCAGGGCTTCCCAAGAGGAACGGAAACAAGCACGCAGCCGAAATTGCCAACATGTCTCTAGACATCCTGAGCTCTGTGGGCACCTTCCAGATGAGGCACATGCCGGACGTACCGGTCAGGATCAGGATAGGTTTGCACTCAGGTATAGCTATTATAATACTGCTCCAACTCCCAAAAGTGGAGATCCCATCCTGGAAATCAAGTATAATGGTTTTCTCTTTGTCTCCTCACCCAGGGCCTTGCGTAGCCGGAGTCGTTGGCCTCACTATGCCGCGCTACTGTCTATTCGGAGACACCGTGAACACAGCTTCACGAATGGAATCCACAGGACTGCGTAAGTCACCAGAACTACTCTCAGATCTATGGGGGGAGGGAATTGGTTACCCTCTTCATGACTGGGCCATATTTTTGGGTAATTTCGTACATGCAGTTTTGACGGCTATAACTTATTTTTCTTTTGGATTATTCAAATAATTTTTGCTTCTTTTTTCGGTTATAAATAGGGCTTTATTGTTAGGTTATTTCTATTTTTGTATGTTTTTTCTTGATTTTAATACCCAAAAAGATGTAAACTAAAAAAGAGAGAAAATGTGTCTGTTTTCCACATTTGTTTTTTTTTATTTTTAAATTAAAATAATTTTCCCTCTCCCTTATAGTAATTTTTACATAGGTGACACATATCTTTTTTTTACTTGATTTTTTTTTTTTTTTTTGCATTAAAAAAATAAATAAATAATATATATATATATGATGCATTGTGCCCCCATAATAGACCTTTTGGGGGTATTTTAACATAACTTTTGTTATTCAACTGTAGCTCATATGTTATGATTAGGCTGATACATTAGGGTTAGGCTGATACATTAGGGTTTGGCTGTTACGTTAGGGTTAGGCTGATACGTTAGGGTTAGGCTAATATGTTAGGGTTAGGCTGATACGTTAGGGTTAGGCTGATACATTAGGGTTTGGCTGTTACGTTAGGGTTAGGCTGATACGTTAGGGTTAGGCTAATATGTTAGGGTTAGGCTGATACATTAGGGTTAGGCTGAAATGTTAGGCTTAGGCTGATACATTAGGGTTAGGCTGATATATTAGGGTTAGGCTGATACGTTAGGGTTAGGCTGATACGTTAGGGTTAGGCTGATACGTTAGGGTTAGGCTGATACATTAGGGTTAGGCTGATACGTTAGGGTTAGGCTAATATGTTAGGGTTAGGCTGATACGTTAGGGTTAGGCTGATACATTAGGGTTAGGCTGATACGTTAGGGTTAGGAAGATACATTATGGTTAGGCTGAAATGTTAGGCTTAGGCTGATACATTAGGGTTAGGCTGATACATTAGGGTTTGGCTGATACGTTAGGGTTAGGAAGATACGTTAGGGTTAGGCTAATATATTAGGGTTAGGCTGATACGTTAGGGTTAGGAAGATATGTTAGGCGGGCTTAGGCTGATACATTAGGGTTAGGCTGATATATTAGGGTTAGGCTGATACGTTAGGGTTAGGCTAATATGTTAGGGTTAGGCTGATAGGGTTAGGCGGTACGTTAGGGTTAGGCTGATACATTAGGGTTAGGCTGATACGTTAGGGTTAGGAAGATACATTATGGTTAGGCTGAAATGTTAGGCTTAGGCTGATACATTAGGGTTAGGCTGATACATTAGGGTTAGGCTGTCGTTAGGGTGGAGAACATTATGGGGCGGGGGGGATACATTAGGGTTAGGCTGATACATTAGGGTTAGGCTGATACGTTAGGGTTAGGAAGATACGTTAGGGTTAGGCTAATATATTAGGGTTAGGCTGATACGTTAGGGTTAGGAAGATATGTTAGGCTTAGGCTGATACATTAGGGTTAGGCTGATATATTAGGGTTAGGCTGATACGTTAGGGTTAGGCTAATATGTTAGGGTTAGGCTGATACGTTAGGGTTAGGCTGATACGTTAGGGTTAGGCTGATACATTAGGGTTAGGCTGATACGTTAGGGTTAGGCTGATACGTTAGGGTTAGGCTAATATGTTAGGGTTAGGCTGATACGTTAGGGTTAGGCTGATACGTTAGGGTTAGGCTGATATATTAGGGTTAGGCTGATACGTTAGGGTTAGGCTAATATGTTAGGGTTAGGCTGATACGTTAGGGTTAGGCTGATACGTTAGGGTTAGGCTGATACATTAGGGTTAGGCTGATACGTTAGGGTTAGGCTAATATGTTAGGGTTAGGCTGATACGTTAGGGTTAGGAAGATACATTATGGTTAGGCTGAAATGTTAGGCTTAGGCTGATACATTAGGGTTAGGCTGATACGTTAGGGTTTGGCTGATACGTTAGGGTTAGGAAGATACGTTAGGGTTAGGCTAATATGTTAGGGGCGGGGGTTAGGCTGATACATTAGGGTTTGGCTGATACGTTAGGGTTAGGCTGATACATTAGGGTTAGGCTGATACGTTAGGGTTAGGCTGATACATGAGGCTTAGGCTCATACATTAGGGTTAGGAAGATACATTATGGTTAGGCTGATACATTAGGCTTAGGCTGATACATTAGGGTTAGGCTGATACATTAGGGTTAGGCTGATACATTAGGGTTAGGCCGATATGTTAGGCTTAGGCTGATACATTAGGGTTAGGCCGATATGTTAGGCTTAGGCTTATACATTAGGGTTAGGCTGATATGTTAGGCTTAGGCTGATACATTAGGGTTAGGCCGATATGTTAGGCTTAGGCTGATACATTAGGGTTAGGGATACATTAGGGTTAGGCCGATATGTTAGGCTTAGGCTGCTTCATACATTAGGGTTAGGCTGATATGTTAGGCTTAGGCTGATACCATTATGTTAGGCTTAGGCTGATACATTAGGGTCCGCTTAGGCTTAGGCTGATACATTAGGCTTAGGCTGATACATTAGGCAGGCTGGTTAGGGTTAGGCTGATACATGAGGCTTAGGCTGATACATTAGGGTTAGGAAGATACATTATGGTTAGGAAGATACATTATGGTTAGGCTGATACATTAGGCTTAGGCTGATACATTAGGGTTAGGCTGATACATTAGGGTTAGACATAGGCTGATACATTAGGCTTAGGCTGATACATTAGGGTTAGGCAGATATGTTAGGCTTAGGCTGATACATTACCCCCGGTACAGGAAGAATGGAGAGCTGATTTGGGTCCTTTAAGACCCAGCAGCTCATATAGTTCCCCGATGTTCACATGACCTAGCATCATGGCGGCTCCCATACCTGCAGCGCCCATTTAATACCGTCCTTGCCTTCTCTATGGGAGGTCCAGTGTAGTAACAGCCAGCTCCCCACTTCTGTAGCGATATATAGATACGTATTTGCAGGCTTAAGAGTGGACCCTGACGAATATAGTCAATGGGCGGCCTGGCACCGGTTACAATATAATATGTTGACAAAATTCTACAGAGAAAAATAACATGAAAAACATTAAAAACTCACAAGAATAGATGAAAAAGCTGTCCTAATTTTCAGGATTTAATTTTTATTTTTTTTTACGTAGGGACATTTAGAGGATTATAGCAGTATTTGTGTAATATCCGCAGTGATCTAGAGTAATATAAGGGCCGGTATTGATATGTATTATTCATGATAATTTATAATGGTTATGGGTTATCTAATATCTCTGGAGGTCTAAGGGGTTAATATTGATATCTATTATTAAAGGTGCCGTATAATGGTTATTGGTTAGTCTAATATGCCTGGAGCTCTGGGGGTAATAAATGTGTTAATATTATATCTATTATTCATGGTGGTCTATTATTACTATGAATTAATACTGTATCTAATATCCTTGGAGGTCCATGGTAATAAATGGTTGAGATCGATTACACACGATGGTTTGTTATGGTTTGGGTTTAACATCTGACATCCCTAGAGGTGATAAAAGGGTTAATACCCCATAAGGGCCGCAGTGGTCAGGGGGGGCCCATAGGTCGTCCTCACCACACTACGACACGATAAACCTATTTTTTGTCCTTTCTGATTCCCTTTGATGGCCGGCAGTCTGTGCACCATAAATTCATCACCCCTGCCCTCTGGTGTACTGGAGTGAGAAGATTTATCATACACAGCCTTCCATTGTCAGAAAGGAGAAAAATGACCCTTTTATGGCAAAGATAGCAGCTGGTCAGTAACATATCGTCAAGGAGGGGTTTTGTGGGGGAGGCTGTGGCTCAAAAGGGGGCACTGTTACTATATGGGGGCACTGACAGGGAATGGGATTGATTGGAAACTTGTGTGCACAGGCATGGTGTGAAAAAGTCATCATGGTGGTCTGGGCCAGATAGAGAAGGAAAGGGAAATGTAAATGCTGCTAAAATGTACGGATGGGACACAGCTGAGAATTGAGAGGATAAGTTGTATAGGGGATCAATTGGTGCCCACAAGGGCTGGTTTAAGGCAAATAGTGCACTTGCACTATGGTAGCGGGGGCCCTTTGGTGCAGTACACTATTTAGAGTGTTGTCCCTCTGTTCTGGTCAGTGGGTCTGAGCCA
>CAMRHE010000690.1:52500-95000 GCA_947044405.1 Leptodactylus fallax
AAAGACGGATTCACCAAACCATTACCAAAACCACCAGATGTAAAGCCAGGGTATGTATATTTTATCAATGTAATGTAAGTGTATATGGAATTTTGGGGTTTTATTTGAGTATTGGCGTCTTAATTTAGGGTTTCGGTCAGCTCATGCCTTTAATAGATTATATCTGGGGGGATTAGACCTGGTCATATATAGAGAATGATCTCCTACTCTCATACAGTCAGGATGATCCATACATTGGATGATGCGGTAACCTATATACATATAGCACTTATAACCACAGTATATAGTGCCAAATTAAAAGCGCCATAAAATGGTCATATATCACTGCCATATGTTGCCCAAATAGCACACAGTTATGTACAGTGTTGGACTGAGGTTCCTTGGGTCCACCAGATAAAATGATTCTGGGGCCTCAGGCACACGATATTCCATATTCCGTTCCGGAATTCCATCACGATACGTATGAGGGCCATATTTCCTGGACGGACCACAGCCGTGTGCAGGGAGCTCATGAATGGCCTGACAGCTTTATGTCAATCTAGTACAATAGCGATCAGGCCGCTCAGGAGTCGTGTGCATGAGGCCTTAGGAAATAGACCATAGTACCCTTCAATTTTGGGTGTCCTCTGCTGGACACCTAGACCCACCGGAGGATCATTTGATGGGCCAGTCCGACACTAGTATCAATGCTATACAGTATATCACCTTACACTGCAAAATAATGTACAGTGCCACACAATGCCAAATATATACCGCCACACAGTACTCAAATAATACTGACTTATGGTAACCAAATAGCAGCGCAATAGAGTGCTCCTAAATATTCCTGCTATACTATTAATATTTAGCTTCATGGTGGTCACTGGTGACGGGTGCCTGACTATCTGTGGTCCTCTTTTTAATGCACCGCCACTAAGGCCAGCATTCAGGGCTACATGGCGACACTCGGTTGCGGTAAAATTACGGTATTACAGTGATCAGACCAGATCAGACTTTTAGTAGCATCTGTTCATGACTAGAGATGAGTGAGCCTTGCAAGATTTAGTTCATGAATATTCACCCCACAGCTTCATTTCGGAGTCTTTTTGTAAACACTGATACTCTCCTTCCCTCACCCCTCCTGAGCTCCCTCGTGGCATCCGGTGAACGTACTCCAGCGTCTTCAGGCCTCTTCCGGCCTCTTCTGTGACATAACAGACCCTGAAGGACCCCTGAGGCCTACCCTACTCACAGGCCTCAGTGGTCTTATTGGGCACACCAACATCATGACACTTTGATGCAAACGTGTCCCTCATGACCACTGAGGGCGAATCACAGGCCTCAGTATTCCCCGGGGGCCTGTGATGTCACAGAAGAGGCCCGAAGAGGCCTGGGAAGGTTCACCGGATGCCATGAGGGAGCCCAGGAGAGGTGAGGGAAGGTGAATATCAGTGTTTTTTATTTTACTTCACTTCCATTTATTATATACCAGGGTCTGAAGAGTATAATAATGATTTGTAGGTGGGAAAACCACAAAAATCTCAGGTTAGGCTGAACCCAAGATTTTTGGAAAATTCGTAATGAACCTGACTTGTTTACTCATCTCTATTTAGGACTATACAACAGCTTTATTATGGGTCGCCATGTATCTCTAGCCTAACTAGCCCCTCCATTTACTCTCATCTGCCCACTCTATGTACGCCATGGCCCCTTTAAGAGACCTTTTTCCTGACATTTTCGTCCTGCCCCCTTATTTGCACCATCAGACAATATTAGTGATTGCTATTTACGCAGTAATAATCATGGGCCTTTCACTATACGTAGCGGCATTATTTCTAGATGGCGGGGGTTTCTGCAGTTTGTTTTGCATCTCAAACACCTTCTTAGGCGAATGTCTGAACAGCTTATGGGCCGCCATAAAAAACACGGAGTGTATTCTGATTCATGGCTGCGTCTCGGAGGTATCGCTTTTATGAAGCACAATAAATTCTCTTTAATAGTGTAATATCTCCCAGCAAAGGAAACTGCTTGCCTCGCTCTAACCACATAATTGCAAATGAAAAGATGTAAAAAAAAAAAGAAAAAAAAATACAACGGGGGCAAATAAATACGAGGATCAGCATAATAAGAGAAATGGTTCGGTAAAGCGCGAAGTGCGTGGAGCTGCCGGATATGTAAATAAACTGACAAACATTTCATTGTTAATGTGCAGTCACGATAATATACGAGCACCTCGCCGAACGGCGGCTGAATATTAATGTGAAAGTTGCGGTAAAACTTTTTGTAAGTCTTTGACAGATCTGAAACTCCAGCTGATAACTTCATGAAGTCCCCGATATTACTAAGGTATTGTGCTAAGGTATTGTAGGCGGCAGTGTGGGGGTGGCCGCAGAAGGATTACTACCACATAGTTAGTGCTTACCTGCTATTTGGCTGCTTTCTAGCCCCCCCACCCATTAAAAGTGGCTGAATAATACTACCATATAGTGACTGAATAATACCATTATATAGTGACTGAATAATACCACCATATAGTGACTGAATAATACCACCATATAGTGACTGAATAATACCATTATATAGTGACTGAATAATACCACCATATAGTGACTGAATAATACCATTATATAGTGACTGAATAATACCACCGTATAGTGACTGAATAATACCACCATATAGTGACTGAATAATACCACCGTATAGTGACTGAATAATACCACCATATAGTGACTGAATAATATCATTATATAGTGACTGAATAATATCACCATATAGTGACTGAATAATACCACCATATAGTGACTGAATAATACCACCATATAGTGACTGAATAATACCACCGTATAGTGACTGAATAATATCATTATATAGTGTCTGAATAATATCACCATATAGTGACTGAATAATACCACCATATAGTGACTGAATAATACCACCGTATAGTGACTGAATAATACCACCGTATAGTGACTGAATAATACCACCATATAGTGACTGAATAATACCACCGTATAGTGACTGAATAATACCACCGTATAGTGACTGAATAATACCACCGTATAGTGGCTGAATAATACCACCGTATAGTGACTGAATAATACCATTCTATAGTGACTGAATAATATCATCATATAGTGACTGAATAAAACCACCATATAGTGACTGAATAATAACCATATAGTGACTGAACAATACCACTGTATAGTGACTGAATAATACCACCATATAGTGACCGAATAATACCACCATATAGTGACTATATAATACCACCATATAGTGACTGAATAATACCACCGTATAGTGGCTGAATAATACCACCGTATAGTGACTGAATAATACCATTCTATAGTGACTGAATAATATCATCATATAGTGACTGAATAAAACCACCATATAGTGACTGAATAATAACCATATAGTGACTGAACAATACCACTGTATAGTGACTGAATAATACCACCATATAGTGACCGAATAATACCACCATATAGTGACTATATAATACCACCATATAGTGACAGAAGAGTTTCACCTTATAGTGACTTAATAATACTGCAGTACAATGATTGAATAATATCACAATATAGTGACTGAATAATACCACCTTAGAGTGACTGAATAATACCACAATATAGTGACCAAAACATACACCATACAGTGACTGAATAACTGAGCAATATAGTAGTGGCTGAATAATACTGCTGTAAATTGACTGAATAGTTCTACCATACAATGTCAATAATGCCAGCATACAGTGACTGAATAATACCATTATATAGTGACTGAATAATACTACCATACAGTGGCTAAATAATACTATAATAGTGACTGAATAGTGCCACAATATAGCAACCAAATAATAATATCATATAGCAATTGAATAACAGAGCAATGCAGTGACTGAATAATACTGTCATACAGTGAATAAATACTACCACCAAATCATCATTAATCTAAGACACAGGAGATGTTACCTGGTGTTCTGGAGTAGTGGCAAAGTTAATGTATGCTTCCCTTATACTCTAGAATAGTAAACGGGGTTTATATTAGTGTCCATGGTCATCTAGGGTAGTGAATGAGATTAATATTAGCATCACTGGTGGTCTAGGGTAGGAAAAAGAGGTTAATAGTTGCATGCCTGATTATCCAGAGTAATGAATGAGGTTAATATTTGCATCCCTGGTGGTCTAGGGTAGGGAATGAGGTTATTAGCATCTATGGTGGTCTAGGGTAGTGAATGATGTTAATGTTAGCATCCCTGGTGGTCTAGGGTAGTAAAATAGCTTAATATTTGCATCCCTGATTGTCCAGAGTAGTAAATAAGGTTAATATTTGCATCCCTGCTGGTCTAGGGTAGTGAATGAGGTTAATATTAGCATCCCTGGTGGTCTAGGGTAGTGAATGAGATTGATATTAGCATACCTGATAATCTAGGCTAGTGGATATGGTATTGTTAGAATCCTTTGTGGTTTAGGGTAGTGAATGAGGTTAATAATAGCATCCCTGGTGGTCTAGGGTAGTGAATGAGATTAATATTAACATCCCTGAGAGTGTAGGCAAGTGAATGAGGTATTGTTAGTATCATTGGTGGTATAGGGTTGTGAATGAAGTTGATATTAGCATCTCTGATGGTCTAGGGTAGTAAATTAGGTTAATATTAGCATCCCTGGTGATCTAAGTTAGTGAATGTGGCATTGTTAGCATCCTTTTTGATTTAGGGTAGTCAATGAGGTTAAAATTTGCATCCCTGGTGGTCTACGGGAGTAAAAGAGGTTAATATTTGCATTTTTGATTTCCAGAGTAGTGAATGAGGTTAATATTAGCATCCCTGGTGGTCTAGGGTAGTAAATGAGGTTAAGATTAGCATCCTTGGAGGTCTTAGGTAGTGAATGAGATTAATATAATATTAGAATCCCTGATAGTCTAGGCTAGTGAATGTGGTATTGTTAGCATCCTTTGTGGTTTAGGGTAGTGAATGAGGTTAATAATAGCATCCCTGGTGGTCTAGGGTAGTGAATGAGGTTGATATTAACATCCCTGAGAGTGTAGACTAGTGAATGTGGTATTGTTAGTATCATTGGTGGTATAGGGTTGTGAATGAGGTTGATATTAGCATCCCTGGTGGTCTAAGGTATTGAATGTGGCATTGTTAGCATCCTTTGTGGTTTAGGGTTGTGAATGAGGTTAATATTAGTATCCCTGGTGGTCTAGGGTAGTAAATGAGGTTGACCCATATAAACTGTGGGGAAGTATCTCAATACGTATAAGCCCTTGAATGGTTGTCCAGTTTGGAAACCCCATTGTCATACACCCTTTTATGTATTGCTAAATTTAATAGAGGGGGTCCTCTATTCAGATTCCTCTGTGGAGATTGGTTACAAAGAATATCTCTCTTTGGAGGACCTGTCCTATATTACACAGACTACCCATTGATGTAAATAGACACTGTGTAATGCCTAATTTCTCCTGTGGTGGCACTGCAGAGAAACTGAACACTTTGTCTCAGATTACAGCAGATAACTGAGGCACCTAGTGCAGGAGGTCACGTTCTGATCAACATATTGTCAGGGGATCCTTCTGATAAGTAGTGTTTGTCCTAACTGGACAACCCCTTTTGGACAAAACATGACTCCTCCACCTGTTATATGATCTCAAGGATCTGCAGTTTTAACTAATGATACAAAACCAATAGAAAATAATAGTTCTAGGAATTAGGGATAGGATTTAGGGTAGGGGAGGTGCTCACCCCTTTTTTTTAAATGGCCCCTAAAGTGTATTTTAACTACTTACATCCACACAAGTCAAACTTTCATAAATGGTATGTTCTCTATGAGCTCTAAAATGCTGCAGAGGTAGCAAATGCCCTCAGATCTGGGTGCTTGAGGGGGTCCAAAGGCCCTTGTGCCATATAAGACAACAACACGGTAGGTGGGGGGCCTGGTATAGAATCTTTGGCACCCTAATTCTTTAAAGAGAACCTTTCATCCCTTCTACCAACTCCAACTCTTTCCGTCCTTTAATTGGTGCCGCTCCACTGATTCTGGCGCAGTTGGAATTTTTTTTCTAACCCTCACGGTTCCCGAGCAATCAGTGCTATTATACTCACTACTATCAGGTGGGCGGTTCCAGACTACCTGCTTCAGCCCAGGACCACCCACCTAACAGAAGAGAGCATAACTGTGCTAAAACTAATAGCATTGATTGCTCAGGAACGGTGGGGGCTAGAGAAAAAATTCCAACTGCACCAGAATCAGTGGAGAAGTGCCTACTGAATTATACAAAAAGTCGGAGTTGGTGGAAATGGTGAAACATTCCCTTTAAGTTAATTCTATGACTACACCAACAAGTACAACATACATTGATATGTAACGTGATGATGACGCTTAAAAATTTAACTTTTAACCCTTTAGTTACCTTTGTTGCACACAATAACTAATATATATATATATATCTACCGCAGGTGTAATGCCCACGGGTTAACAGCGGAGGAAATTGCAGAGTTCAAAAGGAAAAAAGCGGAAAAGTTGCTTTCTAAACAGCAAGAGTAGAGATGAGGTAGAGGCAAAACTCTCATGTTGTCTGGCCGTTCTGTGTGCATGATATATATCATTTTTATGTATCTCAGACAGGAACCAGCAAGAAAAAAAAAATATTGTCATTTCCAAAATCTTGTACATTTTTGTTTTGGGGGGAGGAGCCTTTAGGCATAGTAAAATGAAAGACAGAATCGGATTGGTTGTATAAATTGTGATCTGTTGACATAGTTTCCATCTGTGTTAGCAACTATGTGCCATTAGCCACGCCTCCTGCAGCCCTGGACCATGCATAACTGTATTACACATAGATGGTTTGGTGCTAAATCAGTGTTGCGCCCCCTTCATTCCTAGAAACAGTGGGTGGTTCCAGAGTGGGAGTGAATGGGAGGTGGGGTGTGTTTGCTTCTACCAGGGGTTTGGCTACTACACTCCCACTTCTCAGGATCGGTGGGGCCTCAGTGGTCAGACACACACTGATCAATTTATCTTCTATCCTATGGAAAGAGGATACATTTTCCATGGCATGACCCCTTTAAGGGCACGGCCTATTTTACCCTTCAGGGTAATTTTTTTATTTGTTTGTTTTTTCCTGCCTGTATTCTTAGCACTGTAACTTTTTAATTTTTTTTGTGCTTATTTTTTGTGAGACGAGTTGTATTTTTTGAAAAATTTTGGACACAACGATATCAGTTACATACATTTTTTTATTTCTTTGGTATAAATAAACCTTTTTTTTTTAGGTATTTTTAAGTATTGTGTTCTTACTTTTTTTATTACTCTAAGGTAATTAGACCATGCGATCGATTGATCGCTCCTATAATATGATGCAGTACTTTTGTATTGTAGTGTATTTCGCCTGTCAGCGCTACTCTGACAGGCAACCTATTGGCCTATGCCTTTTGCAGAAACCAATAGGTGCGCTAAGATGGCAGACTCTTGGGGCCATTGTTAGGACTGTGACTGCTATCATATCCCATGATCATCCTAAAATCATGTCTGGAGGGCTGATGGAGGGATGGAGAGACCCCCTCCCTCTGTGTAACTGCCCTGAATAAGGTTCAGTGCACCGGACTATGTGCATTGTCAGTGAGCTAGCCACAATTTCACGGCTAGCACAGTGACCCATTGAAATGTAATAGCCCCATACACATCGGTGTGTATTATCATGGGCCATGTACGGGGCTGTGAGCTCAGGGCAAAACTCTGAACAATTCCTATACCTGTATGTTTTGTAGGTGACACACGGACATCATACGTGTGCTGCCTGTGCCATTCAACCACAGACCCGGCACATGCACATGATCATGTGTATGTAGCCTGTGGATGCTAACTGGGATGGGAGCTCGCTCCGATCCCTACTATTGCAAGAGAGTGACAGCTGTGTAGTACTGCTGACACCGACTGCTAAAGGTACATCCTCTGCGCCATCACTATGCCTTATACGTATGCTGGTTTGTAGGACCCATTTGCTAGTTGCATCATACATACTGTATATACCACTGGGTTTTAAGGGGGTAAACATACAATCCTATACAATACTATAGCCTATTCCATAGAATGTTATACTATATTATGGTATACAATACTATACTTTACTATATATAAATATATTTTACTGTATATAATCTATACCATTTTATACCAATATATTTCTTTCCATCTTTTAGGCGCCGCTCCGCTTGATTCCAGCGTAGTTGGAATTTTTTCTCTAACCCACACCGTTCCTGAGCAATCAATGCTTTTATATTCTCTACTGTGAGGTGGGCGGTCCAGACTACGTGTCTCAGTCCAGGACCGCCCACCTAATAGAAGAGAGCATAATTGTGTTGTAAATAATAGCATTGATTTCTCAGGAATGGTGAGGGATAGAAAAAAAATTCCAACTGCGCTGGAATCAGTGAAATAGCACCTATTTAAGGAACCACAATACTATATGTTACTATATATTAATATATTTTACCATAGTATTGTGTCCTACTTTATAGCATTTTATATTGTTATACAATACTATAGAATGTTATACTATATTTAATGCTGGACTATCTTATACTATACTACTAGAATATACTGTACTATATGATATTGTTCTGTTCATACTATGCAATTTTAATGTTACGATTTTTTTTACAGGGAAGATTGGCAGGAATTAATCACCAAGGAAATTAAATCAATATTTTGGAGAAAAAGAAGGAGCGTGGTCTTATGAATACAGGTGGATTTTTTGAAACTTGGCAATTTCCCTCCTTCTTGAGTTTGGTGGCTAGTCCTACACTTGTTTGGAGGATTTCACTACTTGATGATTATTTCGATTGGACTCTCGGCCCGAGAGAGCAAGAACGAAAGATCTTAATATTGAGATTGACGCCGGTGAACAGGATCAATGATGGTCAACGAATGTTTTTGGTTCTAAGACTTTAGTAACCCAGCAGATGATGTAGCCATACTGTAAAATGTTCTGATACCACGAGAGACGGGTGTAGCATATATATCGAAGCCACAGTCTATAGTCTCAATTTACAGCAAAGTAAAGTGAGCTACATGAGCTCTTAGACAGTCTCATGAAAAAAATCAGCTAGGCACACTCTAACCATGTGGCTGGAAAAAAACCCCATAGAAAACAGAGTAACACTGCACAATAATAAAAAATTCAAAAATAGTATCTGGAATATTTTTGGTAACTACATCCATGACGAAATGTTAGTTATTTAAATATCTCCTGCTATTATAAAAGGTATAGCTAAAAAAATAAATTATGAAAAAGCAACAAAAGAGCAAAAATGTTATCATATTTGATTAAAAATTAAATTTAAAAGTTTGGAAAAAAATAATAGAGAAGACAAAGATGTTGAGGAGCAAATGGAGAATTGAATACTTATTGTTCAGTAAATGATGGCACTTGCATGAGAGCCGGACAACAGGAGGATCATAATATAAATGAATAATACAAAAATACACAATTATAATATAGTAAATCAATATTGGACAAGTAAATAAATTACAAATTTTTATATTAGTGCAAATATTCATTTTTATTATTTTAAAATTAAAATTAATTTGAAATTAAAAGTAAAAATGTTCTGCAAATATGTATAAAGGATGTAGAATTTATTTTGGAAAAATAACTTTCCGAAAAAAAAAATGTTAACTAATGTTAAACTAATATTAACAAGTAATAATTTTTTTTTAAAGAGTTAATAAAATAAAAAAAATATAAAGTGAAAATAAAAACTAAAAAAGTCTACATTTGCTGACATATCAAAAAATTATATTTTAATCAATGAAATTAGTTTATTTTCGGATTTGTTTATTTGACCTCAGGGAAATCATAAACTTTATAGTGTAATGTTATTGAAAAATAAAAAATAAACAAATTTTACAAAGTCAGGATTATCCTAATTTGACACTAAATTATCAGAAATATTTATGATCATTTCTCTTTAAGAAAATACATTCTGAAAAAAAAATAGAATTGCATATAAAAATAAATTGACACATTTACACACTATGTATATTTACTTATATGATGTTTTAGAATTTTTTTTTAGCGCTACTGATTATTTTGGAATTGTACTAACATTTTAAAATAAATCAATTAAAATATCATCTCCTTTTCTATAATAAGGTATTCGAGATTTTCTTCAGCACTGTTTATTATAAAAATGTATAATCTTCCTTGGTGTGCCTTATGAACATCTTCATGGCTGTGTACAAGGGCATACAACATTCCAGAAATTACTTTCACGTTTCTTGAAATTATACATAAATTCCCAAAATTCACTCGATGCATTTCCAGCATGGACTATGCCTATCCCTCTGGTACCTTTTTGTAATGTTTATTCATTGATATCCAAAGAAGCCCATTGTATGGTATATGTAGAAGCTGTCTTCATGTTTTTTACAAAAATTTACTTGCTCATCATGGACTTCCTGTACATAACCAGTTGGTTACCTCAGCGATATAAAGTATGTGGGCCAATGAGATCGCTTAAAGGGTATTCATAGTCAAATCAGAGATTGGGCTATACTGTTTATTAGTAAATTAGATATGGGCCTAAAAGTTTTTATAGGGAGCATCCTGTAGCTCTATACAACTCGGAGTTGTACATGGCCATGTAAATGAATCCTCAAAGTTTGGTAATTATGTGCCTTTTACTTACAGAGATATAGCATTTTTGTGTCTTGTTATGGTGGAAATTTTTGCAAAAATGATACCAAAAAGTGCGGCCATCTTAGTTGCCACTTTTAAATTAGCTACCTTAAAATTGATGGTAAAAGTGAAAGAATGAATAAAGCTAATTCAAAAATGAAAAACAATATGGCGGCACTTCCTGTTGTCACTTATACAAAAATGGCTAATGAAGTAAAAAAATAATTGCAGATAGCTCTGTAAGAAAAAGAAACGTAATTATCAATATATGGACAATTTTCATCTAATTTACTAATATATGGACAATTTTCTTCTAATTTACTAATATATGGACAATTTTTACAATTTGGGTGGTCCTCTTTAAAATTTATGGTCAGCAATATTTATTAGTCCTCATTGATTTTATGTAAAAATGGTCGTGTTTGTAAAATTTTATAAATTTACTGAGGCTACAATGATATTTTTTAAAGGGGTTTTCAGAAATTTGCGTGGAAATCCCTTTACTGTACCCTATGCAAAATAAAAATATTTAAATTTCTATGTCAGAAAATGATTTTTTAATGACTATGTCCTATGTAGGAAAATTAAAATCTTTCAATTTTTTTGCCCTGTGTATGAAAATATTTTTTTTTAAATACACAGTCTTAGGAAAAAAAATTCCCACCACTGCAGCCAGCTGCTTTTCTTCATTCCAGTCTCCTGTTTAGAACACAAAGTAGTGATGACATGTCTGTGATGACATCAAATAACATGACATCACTATGGATATCATTTTACTGCCTGCTGTAAACACAGCACCGAGATGGGGCAAGCCATTACAGTGGTGTAATGGATACAATTAAGCAATTTCCAAAAATTTATCAAAACATCAAGTCGATAAAAGCCTTTAACAATCTTAATAATTATTTTATTTTTTATATATATTTTTTGCCATAAATTATCTGTTTTATCAATAAATGGACCAATTATCTTCACATAATATTCAATACTCAAAAAGTAATTCCGATAATTTATCCATTTACATAAAAACATTTACCCCTCCTTCCACCTCTAGCCTCTAGACATAAAATCTATAATAATTAACAATATTTAATAATCATCAATTTAGTTTTTATCAAATTTGCTTCTAATTTTTTGGCTAAAATGTAAAAAAAAAATTGGTGAAAAAAATGAAACCACTGTATGTGTGTAAATTATTTGAGGGGGGATACAGCTAGTTTAATTCGCTGACTCACTATGTTTGTATCCTGTGTTCTAAAGGGGGGTGTAGAATTATGCAATGTATATTCTAATATTTTATAGATAGATTATAGATAGTTCTGTAAATTTTTATATGTGCAATATTTTTAGAATTGTAAAATATATTTCTGTAAATAAAAATTCTTTGGTAAATCACTGTGTTTGGATTATTGAGATAAGAAGCATTCGGCCAAAAAGACACAAAACTGCTGTAATTCATTAATTTAAAAAAGATATAAAGCAATTTTTTATTGAATATTATCCCTAGTGTTTCTTTGTTTTATTGTCTTGTAATTCTCCATGTTTTCATCTATCTCTCATATCTATCTATTTATCTATCTATCTATCTATCTATCTATCTATCTATCTATCTATCTATCTATCTATCTATCTATCTAGTCAGATAGATAGATAGATATGAAGATAGATAGATAGATAGATAGATAGGGAGATAGATAGATAGATATGAGATAGATAAATAGATAGATAGATAGATATGAGATAGATAAGATAGATAGATAGATGATAGAGTAGATAGATAGTAGATATGAGAGAGAGAGATAGATAGATAGATAGATAGATATGTAGATAGATAGATATGGGATAGATAGATATGGATAGATAGATAGATAGATAGATAGATAGATAGTAGATAGATAGATATGAGATAGATAGATAGATAGATAGATAGATGATAGGAGATAGATAGATAGATAGATAGATAGATAGTAGATGGATAGATATGGGATAGATAGATAGATGATAGATAGAGATAGATAGATAGATATGAGATAGATAGATAGATGATAGATATGAGATAGATAGATAGATAGATGGATAGATATGAGATAGATAGATAGTAGATAGATAGATAGATAGATAGTAGATAGATAGATATGGGATAGATAGATATAGATAGAGATAGATAGATAGATATGAGATAGATAGATATGAGATGAGATAGATAGATAGATAGTAGATAGATAGATAGATAGATAGATAGATAGATATGAGATAGATAAATAGATAGATATGAGATAGATAGATATGAGATAGATAGATAAATAGATAGATATGAGAGAGAGATAGATATGAGATAGATAGATACATATGAGATAGATAGATATGAGATAGATAGATATGAGATAGATAGATAGAGAGATAGATATGAGATAGATAGATAGATAGATAGATATAAGATTGAGATAGATAGATAGATAGATAGATAGATATGTACAGATAAAGAGATAGAAGAGGATAGATAATATGAAACTAGATAGATAGATAGTTGTTGATGGATAGAAAATAGCTAGCTAGAGATGATAGATAGATAGATAGATAGATGAATAGATAGAAGCATATGTGGATTGATAATCGTTACCTAGCTAGATAATAGCTAGATAGATCATTGTAGATATATATGGATATAGCTAGAGATAGATAGATGGATAGATATGAGATAGATAGATAGATAGATAGATATATAGATAGATATGAGATAGATAGATAGATAGATAGATAGATATGAGATAGATAAATAGATAGATAGATATGAGATAGATAGATAGATAGATAGATAGATAGATAAATAGATAGGAGATAGATAGATGTAAATTTCAAACATATAATTTATATTTATACACCACCAGAGGGCAGAGTTGTTACATTATATTTTGTTTCGGTCTAGTCAACAATTATTAAAAATATCTTGTGAAATGGAAGCCACAGCCGAGCACAGAGATTATCTCTCCCGAACATCCAAGCATTATCTGGATTCTCTGATTCTTCACATGGCTCTTAACTAACTCCAGTTTATGAGAAACTGTAGATAATATAGACAGATGTGAGATAGATAAATGAATTGGTAGATAGATAGATAGATAGATAGATAGATAGATAGATAGTAGATAGATAGATAGATAGATATGATAGATAGTGATAGATAGATAGATAGATAGATAGATAGATAGATAGATATGAGATAGATAGATAGGAGATAGATAGATATGAGATAGATAGATAGATATGAGATAGATAGATAGATAGATAGATAGATAGATAGAGATGAGATAGATATGAGATGAGATAGATAGATAGATAGATAGATAGATAGATAGATAGATAGATTTGAGATATATATATGAGTTAGACAGATAGATGGAGAGAGAACGTAGAATAGAATAGAATACTAGGCAGAACTAGATCTTGATTCCAACCTGAGAAGTCATGCACACTCCTGGAGCCTGAGGGGCCCCCTGGGGTTCCTCTACTACATGAATAGATACTTGTATTATAAATGGTACATTGTAGATGGGGCCCTGCTTCAGACCTTATACCGGTGCCCGGAGCTTCATGTTACTCCTCTGGGCGCTGCTGCTGTATATGACAAGGTTCTCTTCATATAGAATTTGCAGCCTATGGTAAAAGTATTTATGGGGAGATTTTACTGGCACAGATTTGCTGACACTCAGAAACTTTATATTATGGATGTAGCAGGTCAGGAATTTAGGAAATGGGAAAGCAAAATTCTTGTTTTTTCTACTTTTTCCATATCTGTAAGCCATTAATTCAGAAAAAAAAAACTAAAAATCCAGGCAGGTAACAAGATGGAGCACGGGCCGTAATGTGGGCCCCTAGTGCTGACCTCAGGGACCCTGGCTGCAGGGTAGGGGGCTTACTTCTGGATACAATAGTTCTCTAGACATAATTCCACCCTTTTCAATAGAGCCAGATCCAAATTTGTAGGATCTATGACAGATCTAGCCCCTGGAAAAAATTACAAAACATTCCCAAATTCCAGTGTCCAACAAACTTCAAACCTCAATCTTCTCCCAAGAAAGAACTAATTTTTTTTATAATTTTTGTTATTTTTTTAAGACCTATACAAAATTTAAAAAATTTGGAAAAGAGAAAAATGTGTTTGCGCTACCAAATTCTGATACCCATAAGTTTTTTTATTTTTATGGAGTTGTGTAAGGCATCCATATCCTTTTCTGATGCATTTTGCTTTGTATTTGATTTTTGGAGGAGACGAAACAGCAAAAAAATTGGCAGTTCGGCCACTTGATGATTTTTCTTGCTATGGCATTCAGCGTATGGCATAAATATTTTTAGGTTTATAGTTCGGAATCCCAATGTGATTATGTCTGTTTTTGTTTATTTAGTTTTCTTTTTGATCTAGTGAAAAGGGGGGTTGAATAATTTGAAATTTTATATCTAAATATACAGTATATATATATATTTTAAATTTTTTTCAATTTTTGTTTTTGACTCCCCGCCTTCAAACCACATAACTTTTTTATTTCTCCGTTCACAGAGCCATAGGAGGGATTAATGTTTGCAGGACAAATTGTTCTTCATGTCGCTACCATTTATTATTCTGTACAATGTACTGGGAAGCTGGAAAAAATTCAGAATGGGGTGGAATTGGAAAAAAAAAACTGCAGTTGCGCGACTTTCTTGTGGACTTCGTTCTTACGGCGTTTACTCTGCAGCCAAAATGACATGTCACCTGTATTTTATGTTTCGGTACGATTCCGGGGATATCAAATTTATATAATTTTATTTACATTTGAACCCCTTAACAAAAATTCTAAAAAGTCGCCATATTCTAACACCAGTAATTTTTTTATTTTTCCGTGTACGGGGATGCATAGGGCGTCTTTTTTTTGCGGGGCCAGGTGTACTTTTTACTTATACCATTTTGGGAAATTTCTATTGCTTTGATCACTTTTTATTCAAATTTTCATCAGAGGTGAAAAAATGGCGGTTCGGCACTTCACCGTATGAGAAAAATATTTTTATAAGTTTGTTGCGTTTTCAGACACAGGGATACCTAATGTGTTTCACAGTAATTTGTAACTTTAGTATGTATTCTAGGGAAAGCAGGGTGATTTCAACTTTTAGTTCTTTTAGGGGTTTTTTTTATATATATTTTTTTTAACTTTTTTTTTTTAATTATTATCGTATCTAATATACCCCATAGGGATTTTGAACCCCAGGAAGTCTGATCACTAATTAAATGCATTACAAAATATTGGCATTTGTATGACAGGCTGCATAAAGCAACCTGTAATACAAATCATAGCCAGACAAGCCTTCAATAGGTTCCCGACTGTCATGGCAATGGATCGACAGCCCCAGATCTGGTTCCAGGCATCGGCAATCCTATCCAAAATGGCAGCACCCATGCACTTTGACCAGCTTTGACCAAGGCGCCAGGGGCCTTAATGCCCATGATCAGTGCGGGTAATATATAATACAGCAAAGACCTGGTGGCTATGGCAGCTCCTGAGCCGCCGCCATATTTAAATACCTATACTATTACGGCGGATGTCAGGAAGGGGTTACATTTTTGGATTTTTTTTTACTTTTATTTTTAGACACCCTAGGGGGTCTGATCACCAGTACAATATATTATCAGGCCTCAAGAATGAATTTAAAAAAACACAAACTTTTTGATTCCTAAAATCTGGAGGCTGTTCGCGATCAATTGTTTTCTTCTGATTTGGTTACAATTAAATTTCGTCTTCACTGTTGCGTTTCAGTAAAAGTTTTGTGGTCAGGTTATCGGATCTAATCCCCGACCCACACATAGATAAAAAACATAATATCATAGAAGCAAAAATCTCCCTAACATCAGATCCTGGCATGATGAGCCGAGTGTGTAAACCTGTCAACATGGTCCAAGGTTCTTCCTATCCCAGAGGATGCACCAGAGATACATTGACCGGAAAACCAGCTCATTTCCTGTCTGAGACGCATTGAAGCTAGAGATGAATGACAAATGTGTCATCTGAGACTTCAAAAACATCCAAGCCCTATGGTGATTCTCCTCATAGTCAGCTTGGGTTGCAGAATGGATGACTTTTATTTTTGTTTAGAATTTTTTAATATTTTCCTTTCCAGAAGTTCCGACCACATAAATCATTTCACATCAAAGTCTTCACCTCTTTATTTTTTTTAACCTTATTACTTGGCTGATTCTGTTGAACTATAACAAATTTGGAAGTTCAGGAAGTAGTGGTGGTCAATCCATGAGCTTAATATCTAAATTTTTTGGATGCCTTTCTTACAGCAAATTTGAAGTACAGAGATGACTAGACCAAGACGTGAAGGATCCTCCCATGACCTATAAGGGGATAGTGTTGCAGTTCAAGAGGGTTTGGAAATTTTTCTAGAAAGGAAAAATATTACAGGTTACGGGTTTTGCATTTTTTGGAGATGACAAGTTGATCCAGGGCTTTATACAAATTGCTGGATGTGGCGTCAGGAAGGAATTTTTTCCTATGACTTGGGGCAATTGGCATCATCTTCTTGGGGTTTCTTGCCTTCATCTGGATCAATAGTGGTCACCAGTAGTTATCCAAACTGGAAGTAGTAAGATGGTCACGGTAAAGACTGGGATCAATAGTGGTCACCAGTAGTTATCCAAACTTGAAGTAGTAGGATGGTCACGGTAAAGACTGGGATCAATAGTGGTCGCCATTAGTTATTCAAACTTGAAGTAGTAGGATGGTCACGGTAAAGACTGGGATCAATAGTGGTCGCCGTTATCCAAACTGGAAGTAGTAAGATGGTCACGGTAAAGACTGGGATCAATAGTGGTCGCCATTAGTTATCCAAACTGGAAGTAGTAAGATGGTCACGGTAAAGACTGGGATCAATAGTGGTCGCCATTAGTTATCCAAACTTGAAGTAGTAGGATGGTCACGGTAAAGACTGGGATCAATAGTGGTCGCCAGTAGTTATCCAAACTGGAAGTAGTAGGATGGTCACAGTAAAGACTGGGATCAACAGTGGTCGCCATTAGTTATCCAAACTTGAAGTAGTAGGATGGTCACGGTAAAGACTGGGATCAATAGTGGTCGCCGTTAGTTATCCAAACTGGAAGTAGTAAGATGGTCACGGTAAAGACTGGGATCAATAGTGGTCGCCATTAGTTATCCAAACTGGAAGTAGTAGGATGGTCACGGTAAAGACTGGGATCAATAGTGGTCGCCATTAGTTATCCAAACTTGAAGTAGTAGGATGGTCACGGTAAAGACTGGGATCAATAGTGGTCGCCATTAGTTATCCAAACTGGAAGTAGTAGGATGGTCACGGTAAAGACTGGGATCAATAGTGGTCGCCGTTAGTTATCCAAACTTGAAGTAGTAGGATGGTCACGGTAAAGACTGGGATCAATAGTGGTCGCCGTTAGTTATCCAAACTGGAAGTAGTAAGATGGTCACGGTAAAGACTGGGATCAATAGTGGTCGCCATTAGTTATCCAAACTGGAAGTAGTAAGATGGTCACGGTAAAGACTAGGATCAATAGTGGTCGCCATTAGTTATCCAAACTTGAAGTAGTAGGATGGTCACGGTAAAGACTGGGATCAATAGTGGTCGCTGTTAGTTATCCAAACTGGAAGTAGTAAGATGGTCACGGTAAAGACTGGGATCAATAGTGGTCGCCATTAGTTATCCAAACTGGAAGTAGTAAGATGGTCACGGTAAAGACAGGGATCAATAGTGGTCGCCATTAGTTATCCAAACTGCAAGTAGTAAGATGGTCACGGTAAAGACTGGGATCAATAGTGGTCGCCAGTAGTTATTCAAACTGGAAGTAGTAAGATGGTCACGGTAAAGACTGGGATCAATAGTGGTCGCCATTAGTTATCCAAACTTGAAGTAGTAGGATGGTCAAGGTAAAGACTGAGATCAACAGTGGTCGCCATTAGTTATCCAAACTTGAAGTAGTAGGATGGTCACAGTAAAGACTGGGATCAATAGTGGTCGCCGTTAGTTATCCAAACTGGAAGTAGTAAGATGGTCACGGTAAAGACTGGGATCAATAGTGGTCACCAGTAGTTATCCAAACTGGAAGTAGTAAGATGGTCACGGTAAAGACTGGGATCAATAGTGGTCGCCATTAGTTATCCAAACTGGAAGTAGTAGGATGGTCACGGTAAAGACTGGGATCAATAGTGGTCGCCATTAGTTATTCAAACTTGAAGTAGTAGGATGGTCACGGTAAAGACTGGGATCAATAGTGGTCGCCGTTAGTTATCCAAACTGGAAGTAGTAAGATGGTCACGGTAAAGACTGGGATCAATAGTGGTCGCCATTAGTTATCCAAACTGGAAGTAGTAAGATGGTCACGGTAAAGACTGGGATCAATAGTGGTCGCCATTAGTTATCCAAACTTGAAGTAGTAGGATGGTCACGGTAAAGACTGGGATCAATAGTGGTCGCCAGTAGTTATCCAAACTGGAAGTAGTAGGATGGTCACAGTAAAGACTGGGATCAACAGTGGTCGCCATTAGTTATCCAAACTTGAAGTAGTAGGATGGTCACGGTAAAGACTGGGATCAATAGTGGTCGCCGTTAGTTATCCAAACTGGAAGTAGTAAGATGGTCACGGTAAAGACTGGGATCAATAGTGGTCGCCATTAGTTATCCAAACTGGAAGTAGTAGGATGGTCACGGTAAAGACTGGGATCAATAGTGGTCGCCATTAGTTATCCAAACTTGAAGTAGTAGGATGGTCACGGTAAAGACTGGGATCAATAGTGGTCGCCATTAGTTATCCAAACTGGAAGTAGTAGGATGGTCACAGTAAAGACTGGGATCAATAGTGGTCGCCATTAGTTATCCAAACTTGAAGTAGTAGGATGGTCACGGTAAAGACTGGGATCAATAGTGGTCGCCGTTAGTTATCCAAACTGGAAGTAGTAAGATGGTCACGGTAAAGACTGGGATCAATAGTGGTCGCCATTAGTTATCCAAACTGGAAGTAGTAAGATGGTCACGGTAAAGACTGGGATCAATAGTGGTCGCCATTAGTTATCCAAACTTGAAGTAGTAGGATGGTCACGGTAAAGACTGGGATCAATAGTGGTCGCTGTTAGTTATCCAAACTGGAAGTAGTAAGATGGTCACGGTAAAGACTGGGATCAATAGTGGTCGCCATTAGTTATCCAAACTGGAAGTAGTAAGATGGTCACGGTAAAGACTGGGATCAATAGTGGTCGCCAGTAGTTATCCAAACTGGAAGTAGTAAGATGGTCACGGTAAAGACTGGGATCAATAGTGGTCGCCAGTAGTTATCCAAACTGGAAGTAGTAGGATGGTCAAGGTAAAGACTGAGATCAACAGTGGTCGCCATTAGTTATCCAAACTTGAAGTAGTAGGATGGTCACAGTAAAGACTGGGATCAATAGTGGTCGCCGTTAGCTATCCAAACTGGAAGTAGTAAGATGGTCACGGTAAAGACTGGGATCAATAGTGGTCGCCATTAGTTATCCAAACTGCAAGTAGTAAGATGGTCACGGTAAAGACTGGGATCAATAGTGGTCACCATTAGTTATCCAAACTGGAAGTAGTAAGATGATCACGGTAAAGACTGGGATCAATAGTGGTCGCCATTAGTTATCCAAACTTGAAGTAGTAGGATGGTCACGGTAAAGACTGGGATCAATAGTGGTCGCCATTAGTTATCCAAACTGGAAGTAGTAAGATGGTCACGGTAAAGACTGGGATCAATAGTGGTCGCCATTAGTTATCCAAACTGGAAGTAGTAAGATGGTCACGGTAAAGACTGGGATCAATAGTGGTCGCTAGTAGTTATCCAAACTTGAAGTAGTAGGATGGTCACGGTAAAGACTGGGATCAATAGTGGTCGCCATTAGTTATCCAAACTGGAAGTAGTAAGATGGTCACGGTAAAGACTGGGATCAATAGTGGTCGCCATTAGTTATCCAAACTGGAAGTAGTAAGATGGTCACGGTAAAGACTGGGATCAATAGTGGTTGCCGTTAGTTATCCAAACTGGAAGTAGTAAGATGGTCACGGTAAAGACTGGGATCAATAGTGGTCGCCATTAGTTATCCAAACTGGAAGTAGTAAGATGGTCACGGTAAAGACTGGGATCAATAGTGGTCGCCGTTAGTTATCCAAACTTGAAGTAGTAGGATGGTCATGGTAAAGACTGGGATCAATAGTGGTCGCCATTAGTTATCCAAACTGGAAGTAGTAAGATAGTCACGGTAAAGACTGGGATCAATAGTGGTTGCCGTTAGTTATCCAAACTTGAAGTTGTAAGATGGTCACGGTAAAGACTGAGAAGTCAAACACCAAAGATGTTGCATTTAGGTGGCCTCAGACTTGATCTACTGGCAAAAACTATGTCTAAGCTGACCACACGCAATGTAATTTTTTGGAATGATGGAAGAACTGACCTGGTATTGGAACAGCCATCTCCCATTACTTCCAGTTCTATGGGTAGGACCTCCCTGTCCTGTTCTTTTTAGAGATGGAGTCTCCCAGTGGATCCTCCAGCAAGACCAGATTCTAACCCAATAAAGGACCAGCAGAAAACACCCAAATTTGAAGCATACAAGGGGCTATTTCCATGGGGTTGTTGGTGGGTGGGTCACCAGAATCATTTTATCTGATGGGTCCTAGAAACCTCAGCCTGACAGTGGAGCTTCCTTGCCTTGTGCCCTTCAAGAGTGGAGTCTGCTTACCGTGTTGCCCTTCCTTACTCTATACTCTTCATTGTTGAATCCTCTCAACCCAATACTCCTCATGGGTGAAGTGTCCTTGTCTCATTCTCCTCATAGGAGGAACCTCCAAATCTCGTATTCTTTATAGGTGGAGCCTTGTACTCTTTATATTTGGAACCATTTACTCTCTATAAGTGAAGTCTTCCTGCCCCATTTCTTCATAGGCGGAGACTTGATACCCTGTACTGTCCATGGGTGGAGTCTCCTTACCTTCTTCTCCTCATAGGCGGAGCTTCCTTACCCTAAACTCTTCGATGGTGAATCCTCCCAGCTCTGTACTCCTCATGGGTGTGGTCTCCTCGCCTAGTTTTGCTCACAGGCGGAGCCTCCACATTTGTGTTCTTCATAGTTGGAGCCTATCTGTCCTGTTCTCTTTATTTGTGGCCCCTCGCTATAATTTCACTCTTCATGGGTCTAGTCTCCCTGCCCCTTTCTCTTCATAGGTGGAGACTTGCTGCCATGTACTCTTCATGGGTGGGGCCCCGTCCTTTACCTTCCTGAGATCTTATATGAGTTACTGCTTGTGACCATGGCAGCTATGCCCCCTACGAGACAAGAAGAACATCAAATGGAAATTGACCGATCATGTGACATGACAGTGGAAATCTAAGTACAAAAACATTTGTGATCACCATGATTGGAGTCAGAACATAAATTTCCATCTATTATTGGAACTGTCTATAATAAACAAGCTTTATTAACTTAAATGAAGTTAAGTGTAATACCAAGTGCAACCTGTAAACAGGTGTGGCACTGTTTCTTTAATAAAAAACTGTCTTGATTTTCTTATCTTGTGAAACCCTAGGAATATACTTTAATGGGATAACCAGTGTATACAAAGTATTATAGTCAGAAAATGGCTTCAGGAGGACACTGTATATAGAAAACCTGGACAAGTGGAGAGTAATATACTGAAATGTTCATAGCCAGAGCCAAGGTGTCAGAGATCGCAACCTGTGCAGCGGAAAGATTGACAGATCAATTATAGGGTCTGTGACCAACTAGTGGAAGTGGATGGAGGCAGACATACTTCCTCCCATAAACAACATAGTAAATGACCACAACTTCCCCAGGATAACACAAGAAGTAAAATATTTCCTAGGTTAACAAAAATGTGTGTAAGACCGAAGGAAACCGCCAGAGCGAAAAGAAAAGTGTTCACGTGTTCTCATCTGTTACTTAGTAATTTATATCTGAGCATCAACATAGACAGCACTGCAGGTACAGAATAGGATACCTAATGTAATGTACGTACACAGTGACTGCACCAGCAGAATAGTGAGTGCAGCTCTGGAGTATAATACAGGATGTAACTCAGGATCAGTACAGGATAAGTAATGTAATGTATGTACACAGTGACTGTACCAGCAGAATAGTGAGCGCAGCTCTGGAGTATAATACAGGATATAACTCAGGATCAGTACAGGATAAGTAATGTAATGTATGTACACAGTGACTGCACCAGCAGAATAGTGAGTGCAGCTCTGGAGTATAATACAGGATGTAACTCAGGATCAGTACAGGATAAGTAATGTAATGTACGTACACAGTGACTGCACCAGCAGAATAGTGAGTGCAGCTCTGGAGTATAATACAGGATGTAACTCAGGATCAGTACAGGATAAGTAATGTAATGTATGTACACAGTGACTGCACCAGCAGAATAGTGAGCACAGCTCTGGAGTATAATACAGGATGTAACTCAGGATCAGTACAGGATAAGTAATGTAATGTATGTACACAGTGACTACACCAGCAGAATAGTGAGCGCAGCTCTGGAGTATAATACAGGATGTAACTCAGGATCACAGTACAGGATAAGTAATGTAATGTAGACACAGTGACCGCCAGCAGAATAGTGAGGGCAGCTCTGGAGTATAATACAGGATGTAACTCAGGATCACTACAGGATAAGTAATGTAATGTATGTACACAGTGACTGTACCAGCAGAATAGTGAGCGCAGCTCTGGAGTATAATACAGGATGTAACTCAGGATCAGTACAGGATAAGTAATGTAATGTATGTACACAGTGACTGTACCAGCAGAATAGTGAGCGCAGCTCTGGAGTATAATACAGGATGTAACTCAGGATCAGTACAGGATAAGTAATGTATGTACACAGTGACTGCACCAGCAGAATAGTGAGGGCAGCTCTGGAGTATAATACAGGATGTAACTCAGGATCAGTACAGGATAAGTAATGTAATGTATGTACACAGTGACTGCACCAGCAGAATAGTGAGCGCAGCTCTGGAGCTATAATACAGGATGTAACTCAGGTTCAGTACAGTATTAGTAATGTATGTACACAGTGACTGCACCAGCAGAATAGTGAGCGCAGCTCTGGAGTATAATACAGGATGTAACTCAGGATCACTACAGGATAAGTAATGTAATGTATGTACACAGTGACTGCACCAGCAGAATAGTGAGTGCAGCTCTGGAGTATAATACAGGATGTAACTCAGGATCAGTACAGGATAAGTAATGTAATGTATGTACACAGTGACTGCACCAGCAGAATAGTGAGCGCAGCTCTGGAGTATAATACAGGATGTAACTCAGGATCAGTACAGGATAAGTAATGTAATGTATGTACACAGTGACTGTACCAGCAGAATAGTGAGTGCAGCTCTGGAGTATAATACAGGATGTAACTCAGGATCAGTACAGGATAAGTAATGTAATGTATGTACACAGTGACTGCACCAGCAGAATAGTGAGCGCAGCTCTGGAGTATAATACAGGATGTAACTCAGGATCAGTACAGGATTAGTAATGTAATGTATGTACACAGTGACCGCACCAGCAGAATAGTGAGTGCAGCTCTGGAGTATAATACAGGATGTAACTCAGGATCAGTACAGGATTAGTAATGTAATGTATGTACACAGTGACTGCACCAGCAGAATAGTGAGTGCAGCTCTGGAGTATAATACAGGATGTAACTCAGGATCAGTACAGGATAAGTAATGTAATGTATGTACACAGTGACTGTACTGTACCAGCAGAATAGTGAGCGCAGCTCTGGAGTATAATACAGGATGTAACTCAGGATCAGTACAGGATAAGTAATGTATGTACACAGTGACTGCACCAGCAGAATAGTGAGGGCAGCTCTGGAGTGTAATACAGGATGTAACTCAGGATCAGTACAGGATAAGTAATGTAATGTATGTACACAGTGACTGCACCAGCAGAATAGTGAGCGCAGCTCTGGAACTATAATACAGGATGTAACTCAGGTTCAGTACAGTATTAGTAATGTAATGTATGTACACAGTGACTGCACCAGCAGAATAGTGAGCGCAGCTCTGGAGTATAATACAGGATGTAACTCAGGATCAGTACAGGATAAGTAATGTAATGTATGTACACAGTGACTGTACCAGCAGAATAGTGAGCGCAGCTCTGGAGTATAATACAGGATGTAACTCAGGATCAGTACAGGATTAGTAATGTAATGTATGTACACAGTGACTGCACCAGCAGAATAGTGAGTGCAGCTCTGGAGTATAATACAGGGTGTAACTCAGGTTCAGTACAGGATTAGTAATGTAATGTATGTACACAGTGACTGCACCAGCAGAATAGTGAGTGCAGCTCTGGAGTATAATACAGGATGTAACTCAGGATCAGTACAGGATAAGTAATGTAATGTATGTACACAGTGACTGCACCAGCAGAATAGTGAGTGCAGCTCTGGAGTATAATACAGGATATAACTCAGGATCAGTACAGGATAAGTAATGTAATGTATGTACACAGTGACTGTACCAGCAGAATAGTGAGCGCAGGTCTGGAGTATAATACAGGATGTAACTCAGGATCAGTACAGGATAAGTAATGTAATGTATGTACACAGTGACTGAACCAGCAGAATAGTGAGTGCAGCTCTGGAGTATAATACAGGATGTAACTCAGGATCAGTACAGGATAAGTAATGTAATGTATGTACACAGTGACTGTACCAGCAGAATAGTGAGCGCAGCTCTGGAGTATAATACAGGGTATACTCAGGATCAGTACAGGATAAGTAATGTAATGTTTGTACACAGTGACTGCACCAGCAGAATAGTGAGCGCAGCTCTGGAGTATAATACAGGATGTAACCAGGATCAGTACAGGATAAGTAATGTAATGTATGTACACAGTGACTGTACCAGCAGAATAGTGAGCGCAGCTCTGGAGTATAATACAGGATGTAACTCAGGATCAGTACAGGATAAGTAATGTAATGTATGTACACAGTGACTGCACCAGCAGAATAGTGAGTGCAGCTCTGGAGTATAATACAGGATGTAACTCAGGATCAGTACAGGATAAGTAATGTAATGTTTGTACACAGTGACTGCACCAGCAGAATAGTGAGCGCAGCTCTGGAGTATAATACAGGATGTAACTGAGGATCAGTACAGGATAAGTAATGTAATGTATGTACACAGTGACTGCACCAGCAGAATAGTGAGTGCAGCTCTGGAGTATAATACACAGTGATGCCACTTTTAATGTAGATACATTATATATACAGTATATACGTTTATGTTGGTAAGGGTGATCTCACTTCCAGGTGGATTATTTCTGCAATATGGACTTTGACATTATAGAAACATCACATTATTCATCACAATCTGTAAAGGTCATGTCTATAAACCCAAGCAATGATCTTAACCACAACAGCAAAATTTCCCGACAAGTTATAAGAATATTAAATTGTGTTCTGTGTTAGTTGGTGACATTTTATAACCTATTATTAAGGCGTAAATCTTTATTTAGTAGCGCAGTGGGTCATGTGACATTGAGGCTCTGTACATAATAGAAAATAGTGAAAGTGAAGGTCCGGAGTCTGCGGCGCACACACAATTCCGGGATTACAATGTATCAGTTCCATCCGGTCTATTATCAGTATAAATATAAATAGTGCACATGATGGAAAGGGAAAAAATTCCCGATTCATTGTATAAACCTCAGATACGTAATAATGAGATAACCTGGGGGGGGATCTGTTCACACTGATGATATAACTGTCCGGCGAGGTCCAGTCTGAGTTCACTGGTTATCTCTGTTACTCAGCTAAACTCTGTTACTGTAACTTCCCGGAGGAAACTTTTTATTCCGAGCACTGGAAGGAACTTGGATCATTCGCTAGACAGGTTGGTAATAATCTGAATTTTTAAAAATGTATTTTATTACAATAAAAAAAAAATTTTTCAAATATTTTCAGCAAATTTCCAGATACACATTGTAAGCATTTTCCAGTTTTAGACGACTTTGTACATTTTTTAAAAAAAATTTCAGCCGAGAGAGACAAAAAGTTCCTTACTGGTTGCCATGTCTCCGCTTTTACAAATTCTTAACTATAAAAAGTATTGATATTTGTCCATGACCATGTGCATAAAATAATACCGCCATATTAATGGTTTATTCCTTATAAATTCTGCTTTGTTTTTTGCACTTTCCGTGCCATGGCTACATACTGGACAGGGACAATATTGTAGAATATAGGACCATGGTCAACATGAAGCCTGCATAATACCGTAATACCGTGCCAAGATTATACTGCCATATACAGCCCAAATAATACCACCCTATAGTGCTCATATAACAGGCAATAATACTCTTTTAAGTGGTTCATTCACTCTGGTTCCAGTAGTGTCTGATGGAAATATTAAGTGCACATAATACACAGATTTTTGTTATTCTTGCCATTTCATGTTAGTTTTTTGGTTTTTTTTATTTGAATATTTTTTTTTTTTTCAATTTTCTTAGAGGATTTGTCACCTCTACTGATATGTCAGTTTTAGTACTGTATATACTTGTAATCCTCATGAGAAAATTATTCTGGTTCATCTTTATGTACATCTCGGCATTGTTTTGTCCCTCTGTTATTCCTCCTAGAAATTTATAAAAGTCAGCTGGCTATGTCAAAGGGGTGTGTCCTTACACTGTCAGACATTGTCAGCACTGATTGGACAGTCTCAGGCATGCAGGGACACACCCACAACTAGTAAACCTTAAATGTTGATTTATTCATAAATTTCCAGGAGGAATAACAGAGGAACGACTCAGTATTCTAAAAAAAAAACAATGCTACAGAATTGTTATTTTATGAATGAAACATTTTTACCCTTTTAGGCAATATCCCAAATCCTTCAAAATAAGACATAAAAGAAAGACAAAAATGTAATTAAGTTCTTAAAAGAAAAGCAGAACCATTTTTTTTTATTATTTATTTAAACCAGAAAGTGAAATTTCAAAAAAAATCACTTTTTTTCTAATCTATTTTTCTTTGATTCTATTTTCTGTCCATGATTACGGGGGCGGCCATCTTGCCTGAGCTTCTCCTCTGCTCTGTTAACAGCATTTAGTGATCTGCTTTACAGCACAGTCATGGCCATAGACAGTAATAGTCTGGTGCCGACTCAGTGAGGTTTATGGGAGAGTTTTGTAGACATGCCCAGGTCAGGGAGGGGGGAGAAGATAAGCTGTGACATCATCTGTTCTCAGTAGTGATGTAATGATTGGTCAGTGGTGTTATCTATAGGGGTGTTATCTTCTATTGTAATCCTGTCTGTGATGCAAATGAGGTGAATGCTACAAAAGAGACCCCTACAGAACTGACATGTGTCAGTTTCTTATTAGGCTTAGTGAACAGAAGGACTCTAACTGTTATACTGCCCCCTATGGTCAGGAATGTGACTTTGTGCCTGGAGTTTTCTACATTTTCCTAGAATCTTGAGCACATTGTTCTTGTTTAGCAGGTTCTGGACATCACAGCAGCGATAATTGGGTTAAAATAGAAAAAGCAGAGCGCAGCAACCATCTGATGGTCGGTCATGTCTGGATTGTGTACGGCACATGATATTCAGACTGGAATCCCCTCGATGCATCGACATAACCCCTGAAATATGTTCTGTATGTAGCGGTTCAGAATCCTCAGGGCGACATTACTCATTCTATTACATGTACTGGAGGTAGAAGCTGCGGGAGCAGAGTATATAGATGAGGCAGAGCTCATCTATATACTGTCCTGTTCTGTCCCACTATGAAGAGATGACCTCAGTATTAGATACCTTTGTCTACACTTTGGTGACTTCTAGTTCATTGTTTTAGGTTATGATGTTTTATACTCTGCACACACAGAAAGATCAACTCAACATTCTGGTGGTTTCCTGTTACCAGGGAGCAATGCATTGTGGGGATATAGATGACATCTATACAGTTGAGCCACAGACTCAGGGAGCAATGTGTTTTTGGGGCTCAGATGATGGCTATATAGTTAGAAGTCAGCTGTTTAAATTTCATTAGGTCTGTCCTGGATCTCAAACCCAGGACCTTACATATGAAAGGCAGGCACCCTAATAGTTGAGCCACGGACTCAAGGAGAAGTGCATTGTGGGTGTTTAAGTGACAGCTATACAGTTAGAGCTCTGCTGTTTAAAATTTTATGAGGACTGTCCTGGATCTCAATCCCAGGATCTTGTGTATGAAAGGCACGCACCCTAATAGTTGAGCCACGGACTCAGGGAGCAATGCTTAGTGGGTGTTTAGGTGACAGCTATAAAGTTAGAGCTTTGCTGTTTAAAATTTCATTAGGTCTATCCAGGATCTCAAACCCAGGACCTTACATATGAAAGGCAGGCACCCTAATAGTTGAGCCACGGACTCAAGGAGCAGTGCATTGTGGGTGTTTAGGTGACAGCTATACAGTTAGAGCTTCGCTGTTTAAAATTTCATTAGGTCTATCCTTGATTTCAAACCCAGGACCTTACATATGAAAAGCAGGCACCCTAATAGTTGAGCCACAGGCTCATGGGGTAGTGTACTGTGGGGGCTCAGATGACAGCTATACAGTTAGAGCTCCGCTGTTTAAAATTTCATTAGGTCTTCCCTGGATCTCAAACCCAGGATCTTGCATATGAAAGGCAGACACCCTAATAGCTGAGCCACAGGCTCGGGGAGCAGCGCATTGTGGCTGTTCTGATGGCAGTTATACATCAAAGCTTAGCTGGTAGATCACATGACTGACAAAAGGGTGGAGCTAAACCTCACTCTGATCCAAAAAGGAGTGCAAACAATTTTTATTTGCTCTTGGGGTGTGAAAATAGAATAAAATGCCCTGTAGATCAAAATCAGTCCAAGATAAGTAAAGGAAAGTATTTATAAAGTAAATTAATTAATTACATGACAAGGGAGATTGTGATTTTAATTGTGATTTTTTTTTCTCCAAAATTTGAGTTTTTGATGAAATTTTAGATGTATATAAGATTTATAGTCATATTAACAATATATTTGAGACTTTCCTGTGCCATAAAACTCACCTGTTTTGTGCACGTTACCTGTGCTGCCCTCTGCAGGTAGCTGGCAGTAATGCAGTTGACATTGTTAGGGGCAGTTTTAGACCCCATTACCCCATTTTATGTACACCAAAGCACACGAGTCCTTATGTATTACTATATATCATTTCTGACACTACATCCAATCATTTGTACTCAGAGACTAAACAAGTCATTAATGATCAAAAGATTTCAGACTTTCAACCTAGGGCCAAAATATCCAGTTACACAAAGAGGCGTCCGCATCTGCATCACCGCCCTGGACGCCCTTGTTCTTGCCATGCTTGATCACACTAAGGTGCTTCTAGTAGATAGACAAGGGGAATCCCATGGACAAGGAAATGGGAAATAACTCTTTGCTTGGTAAAGCTCCAGGTTTCCAGATATTTAGGAGTTTTAGGTGTAGCAGAGCTGGGTTTGTCAATGAACCCTTTGAGGCTGCATTGTCTGGAAGTCATGAAATACCTCCTAAGTTATGATCATGTGGTAGGTTTACCTGGAATCCCATGTAAAATCAATAGCTATGCCATAATCATACCAAATACCACATCAGCACTGCTACATCTCTGTTGGATAGAAGGTGCGGTCATGGCAAGAAGATTATGGGCAGAGAGTGACAGTTGTACAGACTCACAGGTTCACATTTTTGCATAGATTTTCTTATCATTTCAAAAGATGCATATGCAAAATAATACTGCCATACAGTACACAAATAATACCTCTATAAAGGATCCAAATAATACTAATGCCATAAACTATCCTCATAATACTGCCATACCGTACACAAATAATACCTCTATAAAGGATCCAAATAATACTAATGCCATAAACCATCCTCATAATACTGCCATACCGTACACAAATAATACCCCTATAAAGGATCCAAATAATACTAATGCCATAAACTATCCTCATAATACTGCCATAAAGTTCCCTCAAAATTCAATTTCCAAATAATACTTCGATATAGTACAAAAACAATACCTCTACACAGGAATCAAATATTACTATTGCACCGAACTGCTATATAGTGCCCTGAAAATTCAATTTCCAAATACTGCAATACTTACATACAGTACACAAATAATACATCTATGCGGAATCCACATAATACTACTGCCATAAAAAGTCCTCAAAATTCTGCCATCTAGTGCCTTCAAAATTCAATTTCCAAATAATACTTCCATACAATACACAACCAATACCTCTATACAAGATCCAAACAATACCACTGCCATAAACTGCCATAGAGAGCGTTTGAAATTCAGTTTCTAAATAATACTCCCATACAGTGTCCACACAATACTGCCATAAAATCCCTTAATATTACCTCTATACAGTATCCAAATAATACAACTGCCATAAAGTGGTCTTATAAAATTGCCATATACAGTAGTATCTTCATAGTTCTGCCATACAGTACATGCTATACAGTATTTAAATAATATGACTACCATACACTGTCATAAAACTGCCATATAGTGTTCTTAGAATTAAATTTCCAAATAATACTTCTCATACAGTGTTCACATATTACCACCATACAATGCCTTAATATTACTTCTATACATTATCCAATAATACTACTGCCCTTATAACCTCCATATAGTGCACTCACAATTCTGCCATACAGTACATCAATGCCTCTATACAATATTTAAATAATATTACTACCATATACTGTCCTCATAAAACTGCAATATAGTGCCCTCAAATTGCAGTCATTCAGTACCAAAATAAAATTTTTATATAGTGTTCAGATATCACCATACAATTACTTAATATTACCTCTATATAATATCAATACTACTGCCATTAAGTGTCCTTATATAACTGCCGTATTGTGCCTGCACATAAATGCCATACAGTGCAGAAGTAATACCTCTATACAGTATTCAAATAGTATTACTACCATATACTGTCCTGAGAAAGTTGTCATATAGTGGCCTCAATATACAGTCAAGCAATACATAAATAATACTCCAATTCAGTGTCCACATAATGACACCATACAATGCCTAAATATTATCCATATACAGTATCCAAATACTACTATTGATGTAAAGTCCCCTTATATAGCTGCCATATAATGCCCTCATGCTACTTCCATCCAATGTCCAAATAATTCTCTGTGTCCACATAATACTTTCATACATTGCTTAAGTAATATTTCAATACAGTGTCCTAATAAACCCGCCATATATTTGCACAGCTGGACTTGAAAAGGACTGGGTAGCTGTGCTTTAAATGGTCATAGATCATGTGATTCTGGACTAAAATATAATGCATTTTAATTAAAAATGTTGCTGCTTTCTGCCGGAAAAGCTCTCTAAAGTTCCTGCCACTAGGTGTCTCCCTTCTAGCTGCAGTCGCAGCTGTCAGTAGGGAATTTTCATCCATAGATACATTAGAAAAGCAATATGTGTAAGGGGAGGATCTGTTCTGCCTTCTCACAGTGAATAAAGAGGGGAGGGGCTGATTTTCCTTACATCCTTTACACAGGTCTGCAAACAGTTTTCTCTGTGCACTGGACAGATCATTCTGCACATCTTATACCTTACAATGTAAGAAAAGTCTTCTATGTACTTGTAACTACTACTGGCTGCTTGTGTGGTTACAGATGGGATATTATTCAAGCAGTTTTCCTGAGTTTATCCATAAATTTCCCTATTCCTGTGTCATACCTGCATGTATTTGCCCTGTATTTGCAGTTCAGTGTTCCAGTATCTCCTATATTATGGTCACTTGGGGTTTCTCAGCTATTTGTTTGCTGTTGTGCAGTTACTCCTGGCAGAAGTAAATGTAAAGAAAGCAGTAGTAGTAGTAATGGATAGGGGGAGGGGGCAGACTGCTCCTTATTGTACATGCTCGAGCCTGAGCGGGAAATGTAAAATGTGCTGCAGCCATAATGTGATTATTAGCTACAGAAAAACTGATAGGATACCCTGTATGAAGACTTATATGGTCATAGAACAGACTGCCTACACATTGACTACCCGAAGTGATAGGGAAGTGTTTTTTAGCACCACTTTCAGGTTCTTACTTTGGGCCTTATCTTAAGGGCTTCAGGTCATTTGCCCTTTTTGTTACCCCATACATCCCCAACCTTTAAACCGTGTGTGGTCTACAGAACCTGCTGAGATGTTCTTGACTTTGCATAGATGATGTACAGTATATCGACCATATCTGACAGGGCAGAGATCTACGGAGTCGTGGAACTTTTTGGCTTCCCGTAATGTAGGAGCATAGTTTAATGGAACATCAGGACAGATTTCTACCTGCGGTTTCCTGTTTGCTTTAGTAATAAGACTCCTGGTCATAAGGTCTACAAGAATTCCATTCATTAAGTAATTAGACGGCGCGAAGAACAAGGGAAAGTATTCTATGATCAAACGTAGCCCCCGCTCATAGCGAGGCTCCCACATCTGGCACCGAGCATGCCTATGAGTAAGGCAAGTCATGCCAAACCCACAAGGGTTGTTAACATACAGAGGGAAGCCATTAACATACGTCTGAGCCGCAGATTATCCGCACTGATTATAAGGCCTCACTTTCCTTTGCAAATCTCATCTCCGGCTCAGCGATACATTACTGTATATGTCAGCATTATGGGCACTGCTCGGCCTCTATGTGAACCATATGGTACATTTATATAGACATTCCTTTGTGGTTGATTCTAGAGACCGTGTTATAAGCATTTTATTGCATTATTATATGGATGTTCCACCTCTAGTAGAGGATTAAAAGGTCCACTTCCAGTAGAGAGCTACAAGATCCACCTCCAGTAGAGGCTTAGAAGATTCACCTTCAGTATTGGCTTAGAAGATTCACCTCCAATAGTGGCTTAGAAGATTCACCTCCAGTAGGGGCTTAGAAGATTCACCTTCAGTAGGGGCTTAGAAGGTCCACCTCCAGTAGTGGCTTAGAAGATTCACCTCCAGTAGGGGCTTACAAAGATTCACCTCCAGTAGTGGCTTAGAAGATTCACCTCCAGGAGAGGATTAGAATGTCCACTTCCAGTAGAGAGCTACAAGATCCACCTCCAGTAGAGGCTTAGAAGATTCACCTTCAGTATTGGCTTAGAAGATTCACCTCCAATAGTGGCTTAGAAGATTCACCTTCAGTAGGGGCTTAGAAGATTCACCTTCAGTAGGGGATTAGAAGATTCACCTCCAGTAGAGGCTTAGAAGATTCACCTCCAGTAGAGAGTTACAAGATCCCCCTCCAGTAGAGACTTAGAAGGTCCATCTCCAGTAGAGAGTTACAAGATTCACCTCCAGTAGAGACTTAGAAGGTCCATTTCCAGTAGAGAGTTACAAGATTCACCTCCAGTAGAGGCCTAGAAGATCCATCTCCAGTAGAAAGCTACAAGATCCATCTCCAATAGAGACTTAAAAGATCCACCTCTGGTAGATGCTTAGAAGATCCAACTCCAGTCGAGGCTTAGAAGATCCAACTCCAGTCGAGGCTTAGAAGATCCACCTCCAGTCGAGGTTTAGAAGATCCACCTCCAGTTTGGGCTTAGAAGATCCACCTCCAGTAGAGACTGAGAATATCCACCTCCAGTGGAGGCTTCAGAAAGTTAAGAGGAATTTAAAGCAAACATTTGCCTCAGATTCTTCTTCATCTCTAATCCCCGCCCTCATGAATGGGCCTAATGAGTGGGGAATCTTGACCCATGCAGCTGAATCTAAGGCAAGATCAAGCAGTATTTTTTTTTTCTGCTTCAATACAATGGAGGGCAGGATCAGGATGGAAACTGCCGCTGATTTGGAGAACAATATGTCATGCCGTCATAAGAATGGGCCAATAGATATTCCACCTTCAGTAGAAGCTTAGAGGGTACAGCGGCAGTACAAGCTTACAAGGTCCACCTCCAGTATGGGCTTGGAGGGTTCACCTCCAGTAGAGGATTAGAAGGTCCACTTCCAGTAGAGAGCTACAAGATCCACCTCCAGTAGAGGCTTAGAAGATTCACCTTCAGTAGGGACTTAGAAAGTCCACCTCCAGTAGGGGCTTAGAAGATTCACCTCCAGTAGTGGCTTAGAAGATTCACCTCCAGTAGAGGCTTAGAAGATCCATCTCCAGTAGAGAGTTACAAGATCCCCCTCCAGTAGAGACTTAGAAGATCCACCTCCAGTATAGACTGAGAAGATCCAACTCCACTCGAGGCTTAGAAGATCCACCTCCAGTCGAGGCTTAGAAGATCCACCTCCAGTAGAGACTGAGAAGATCCACCTCCAGTTTGGGCTTAGAAGATCCACCTCCAGTAGAGACTGAGAATATCCACCTCCAGTAGAGGCTTCAGAAAGTTAAGAGGAATTTAAAGCAAACATTTGCCTCAGATTCTTCTTCATCTCTAATCCCCGCCCTCATGAATGGGCCTAATGAGTGGGGAATCTTGACCCATGCAGCTGAATCTAAGGCAAGATCAAGCAGTAATTTTTTTTTCTGCTTCAATACAATGGAGGGCAGGATCAGGATGGAAACTGCCGCTGATTTGGAGAACAATATGTCATGCCGTCATAAGAATGGGCCAATAGATATTCCACCTTCAGTAGAAGCTTAGAGGGTACACCGGCAGTACAAGCTTACAAGGTCCACCTCTGGTATGGGCTTGGAGGGTTCACCTTTAGAATTGATGCACCTGTAATAACACCATCTTGATAAAGTGTGTAAGGTCTTATTAACTCCACCACCCACCACAATCATTGGGTTGATGGTCTTGTTTGATGGAACTTATCTAATGACTGTGGTTCACTTTGGGGTCCCTATTCCCTATAAGTTGACCTCCACATCAATCCTTAGCAGTAATGTCTCACTATATTGTAACTTCCTCTCACTAGTCATACATAGTTTCTCAGATCTGTTTTCTGTTACCATGTATGTTGCAATTTTTGTGACTAACCTCGAGAATTCCTGACCTGACTGATGTTCTAACGCTCTCCATTTGGGATCTGTTTTATGAGACTCTTCTCCACAGGCTGCGCTATACCCATCGCCTATTAAACTCTACAAAACAGTCTCACGAAAAAGATAGGGAAAGTCAAATAAAAGGCTCCAGAAACAACAACGCAGAGCGGAATACCTCACACATGTCCAAGCTATGACTTTTAATGGATAGCAGCTCCTCGTTGGTAATGAAGATATGTTTTTCTTTCCGATCACCTCCCATAATTTAGCAACCTCCAAGTCAGGTCACTGGTATCCGAACAATGACCTGCTCATAGAAAAATGAGTAACTGGGAAGTTGTAGTGAGTAAATGTGGTAAGAATCCCTCAAGAAAAGCCAATGGGACCTACTCCAGAACTTAGGTCAGATTCTTGGATGCTCTTCTAATGACCAAACCCAATCATCATTATCATCATCAATGCTCTCAGCACCTTAAAGGGGTCCTGAGCTTTAGACAATCCCGACTTCATACAGGATTCCTTTTACAATGACCTGATCACAAAGTGTTCTCCTGCTGGGACCTCAATTGGATCAATTACAGCAGTAATAATTTCTTTCCCCTGCAGCACCATCACAGGAGAAATGAAGTATTGCATGATGCCAATTGAGATAATGGGAGGAATGGTCCTCCAGAGTAGGATGTGCTCTCTATAACTGCTAGTAACCATAGAGATTCCTGTTCAAGTAAATAGAAATAGGCATTCAAAACTGGACATAGAAGATGAATTATATTCTTGTACATAGGAGCAGTATTATAGTAGTTATATTCTTGTACATAGGAGCAGTATTATAGTAGTTATATTCTTGTACATAGGAGCAGTATTATAGTAGTTATATTCTTGTACATAGGAGGCAGTATTATAGTAGTTATATTCTTGTACATAGGGGCAGTATTATAGTAGTTATATTCTTGTACATAGGAGCAGTATTATAGTAGTTATATTCTTGTACATAGGAGGTAGTATTATAGTAGTTATATTCTTGTACATAGGAGCAGTATTATAGTAGTTATATTCTTGTACATAGGGGGTAGTATTATAGTAGTTATATTCTTGTACATAGGAGCAGTATTATAGTAGTTATATTCTTGTACATAGGAGCAGTATTATAGTAGTTATATTCTTGTACATGGGAGCAGTATTATAGTAGTTATATTCTTGTACATGGGAGTAGTATTATAGTAGTTATATTCTTGTACATAGGGGTAGTATTATAGTAGTTATATTCTTGTACATAGGAGTAGTATTATAGTAGTTATATTCTTGTACATAGGAGCAGTATTATAGTAGTTATATTCTTGTACATAGGAGTAGTATTATAGTAGTTATATTCTTGTACATAGGGGCAGTATTATAGTAGTTATATTCTTGTACATAGGGGCAGTATTATAGTAGTTATATTCTTGTACATAGGAGCAGTATTATAGTAGTTATATTCTTGTACATAGGAGTAGTATTATAGTAGTTATATTCTTGTACATAGGGGCAGTATTATAGTAGTTATATTCTTGTACATAGGGGCAGTATTATAGTAGTTATATTCTTGTACATAGGGGCAGTATTATAGTAGTTATATTCTTGTACATAGGAGCAGTATTATAGTAGTTATATTCTTGTACATAGGAGGCAGTATTATAGTAGTTATATTCTTGTACATAGGGGTAGTATTATAGTAGTTATATTCTTGTACATAGGAGTAGTATTATAGTAGTTATATTCTTGTACATAGGAGCAGTATTATAGTAGTTATATTCTTGTACATAGGAGTAGTATTATAGTAGTTATATTCTTGTACATAGGGGCAGTATTATAGTAGTTATATTCTTGTACATAGGGGGCAGTATTATAGTAGTTATATTCTTGTACATAGGAGTAGTATTATGTAGTTATATTCTTGTACATAGGGGCAGTATTATAGTAGTTATATTCTTGTACATAGGAGGTAGTATTATAGTAGTTATATTCTTGTACATAGGAGTAGTATTATAGTAGTTATATTCTTGTACATAGGGGCAGTATTATAGTAGTTATATTCTTGTACATAGGAGGAGCATTATAGTAGTTATATTCTTGTACATAGGGGCAGTATTATAGTAGTTATATTCTTGTACATAGGAGCAGTATTATAGTAGTTATATTCATGTACATAGGGGGCAGTATTATAGTAGTTATATTCTTGTACATAGGAGCAGTATTATAGTAGTTATATTCTTGTACATAGGAGGTAGTATTATAGTAGTTATATTCTTGTACATAGGGGCAGTATTATAGTAGTTATATTCTTGTACATAGGGGGAGTATTATAGTAGTTATATTCTTGTACATAGGGGGAGTATTATAGTAGTTATATTCTTGTACATAGGGGCAGTATTATAGTAGTTATATTCTTGTACATAGGAGCAGTATTATAGTAGTTATATTCTTGTACATAGGGGCAGTATTATAGTAGTTATATTCTTGTACATAGGGGCAGTATTATAGTAGTTATATTCTTGTACATAGGAGCAGTATTATAGTAGTTATATTCTTGTACATAGGAGTAGTATTATAGTTCTCCCATACCAGTGTGATTTGTTGTTTTGTCCATACAAGATACTTAATGCTTCAGACCCCATTAGGTAATATTAAACAATCACAATACTTGAGATATAAACACAACTCCATTTTGCTTGTATATTTTCATGCTATTTAATGTATTATTAGATCTTTGTAGATATTACATGGTCATTTCTCCTCATACACAGCTAGCTCTAAAGCTTTGCTACTCTTCACATAGTCATAGACTTGTAGCATACCTAACCCTTTGGATGACTTTTCAGGATAAGCTGCCACGTGTGAGTACATGAGAAGTAACACTATTTCTAGCCATTATGTAACTTGTATTCTGCATTTGTAGCAGTTTTCTGCTCTGCAGGCTCTATCTCTAATTCTCAGTTCTCCCTGAGCTTATGGTGGAGTTTAGTTGCTATGATGCCTCCCTGGGGCTGTACATGGAGAAGGCAGCAGCTCCTGCTCTCTCTCTTTCTCACTTTCCCTAATAAGTTATGTTGTAAACACATTACTTTCTGCCTATTTTTTCTCCATTTTATAGCTTTTAATGTCTCTCCCTCTGTCCAAATCTTTTCGCTCTCGATTCCAGCTTCTAGTCGGTGTCCATGGGCATGCCTTTCAATGCGAGACGTCTGCTGTCCTCCTACTGTAGTGTTATGGCCACAACCTGTAGCTCCCCTGCTGTCCCCACCATCCTCCTCCTCTAGATGCCATAGATTCTGAGATATAGTCATTTGACTCACCTCCAGACTCAGCCTCTCACCTCAGCCAGCATGGAGGAGGAACTTCAGACTGCTGTATCCCAGGAGCTATGTGAGGAATCTTGGAATGCGGTTCCAGCTGCGATACAACTGGAGATACAGCCAGGTAATGAAACAGAATGAGGGCTACATCTGCCATTGTATGCCGCTCCCAACAGTGACTTCAACTAGCGGTATCTCCAGTTGTATAGCAGCAAGAACCAGAACCCATTTACAGCTTTAAGGCTATAACTCAACTCTACGTGCCATAGATCTCAAGATACAGCCATTTGAATTCTCCCTTTCAGTTTCAGTCTCTCCTCTCAGTCAGTATAGGGGAGGGGATGGACTTCAAATGGCTATATCTTAGAATCTATGGTACTTAGAGCTGTGAGATTCCACACTTTTAATCTGTAACTGGTTCATGGTTCTAGCTGCTATACAACTAGAGATACAGTCAATTAGGAACACAGTCAGATTTGGAGCTACGTCTGCTATTCTATGTAACTCCCACTGCTGTCTGTGTGTTCAACTGCCTGTAGCTCCAGTTGTATAGCAGCTAGAACTATAAACCAGTTACAGTTTTAAATCTCACAGTTTAAAATATCATAGATACCAGGATTCAGCCACATCCTGTTCCTCCTCCATATTGGCTGAGGTGAGAGACTGTTGCTGGAGGGGTGTACTGTAAATGACTGTATCCCTGGATCTATGGCACTTAGATTTTTGAGATTTGTCACTGGTTTATGGTTCTTGCTGCTATACAGCCAGAGATACAGCCAGTTGAATACACATTCAACAATGAGAGCTGCATAGAATGGCAGATGTAGCTCCCATTCTGACTGTGTCTTCAACTGGCTGTATCTCTGGTTATATAGCAGCAGAATTGCAATCATGTTACCATTTTAAAGCTGAGAATTCCCTTCCCCAACTTCAGTCTCTGCCTCCTACATGGAGTCAATCTAAGCAGGTGCTCCCCATAGCTCCAAAACAAGAGGAGAAAGTGCAAAATGATGTAGGGCCAATGATCTAGATCTGCACCATTTTTGTACTTTATCTTTAACTATAGAAAGCTTCTATTGACACTGTAACATGTTTGTATCTTGCTGTGCCTGACACATGTGAATCATTAGGTGATTGTTAACATCACAGAGTGACACATTATAGAGATTATATCAATGAGATGGTTTACAGTACTGCAGTACTAAGAAAATAACGAAAATTATCCAAGTGAAAGCAAAATAACGTCAACATAGGATCAGAAAACTGCTGAATATACAGAATATACTATCCGTGGATACATAGTGAGGGAAAGAAAGAAAAAGAGAAAGAAATAAGATAATATATAGATATGAGAGAGATAGAGATGGTAGCTGGACTAGAGTCTATAGAGAGGGAGATATCGTAGCAGCTCAGGGAGAACTGAGAATTAGAAACAAAGCCGGCAGAGGGGAAAACTGATAAAATTGCAGAATACAAGTCATATAATGGCCAGAAACTGTGTAATGTATATGGCAGACTGTCCTAAAAAGTCATAGGAAAGATTAGGTGCACTTTAAATTTTGGGAGGTATGAGACGAGGGAACCCCTATCAATTTAAAGATTTATTCTATGTATTTTTTCATTCGGTGTGAGACAGATTTTGAGCGACTGCCTCTATTAGTCTCACTGGGGGGATTTTCACTTACTGAACTTCAATAGTATATTTTCTTTCCCTGCACAATATAATTGTATAATGTATTGATATATAAAGATATAGCTTTGTAAACAAGTACATTTTACTGTATACTATATACTGGCTTTTAGAGGTATAAATCTCTCTATATATCATTATGTAGGGAAAGGTAAAAATATTATTGAGAATAATGGAGGCTCAGCCCATAAAGTGACTGCCTTATATATATATATATAACCTAAATATATAAACCTAAATCACAACTAATCAAAAATACTAATTTAATAAGTAATGTAATGTATGTACACAGTGACTGCACCAGCAGAATAGTGAGCGCAGCTCTGGAGTATAATCCAGGATGTAACTCAGGATCAGTACAGGATAAGTAATGTAATGTATGTACACAGTGACTGTACCAGCAGAATAGTGAGCGCAGCTCTGGAGTATAATACAGGATGTAACTCAGGATCAGTACAGGATAAGTAATGTAATGTATGTACACAGTGACTGTACCAGCAGAATAGTGAGTGCAGCTCTGGAGTATAATACAGGATGTAACTCAGGATCAGTACAGGATAAGTAATGTAATGTATGTACACAGTGACTGTACCAGCAGAATAGTGAGTGCAGCTCTGGAGTATAATACAGGATGTAACTCAGGATCAGTACAGGATAAGTAATGTAATGTAGGTACACAGTGACTGTACCAGCAGAATAGTGAGTGCAGCTCTGGAGTATAATACAGGATGTAACTCAGGATCAGTACAGGATAAGTAATGTAATGTATGTACACAGTGACTGTACCAGCAGAATAGTGAGTGCAGCTCTGGAGTATAATACAGGATGTAACTCAGGATCAGTACAGGATAAGTAATGTAATGTATGTACACAGTGACTGCACCAGCAGAATAGTGAGCGCAGCTCTGGAGTATAATACAGGATGTAACTCAGGATCAGTACAGGATAAGTAATGTAATGTATGTACACAGTGACTGCACCAGCAGAATAGTGAGTGCAGCTCTGGAGTATAATACAGGATGTAACTCAGGATCAGTACAGGATAAGTAATGTAATGTATGTACACAGTGACTGTACCAGCAGAATAGTGAGCGCAGCTCTGGAGTATAATACAGGATGTAACTCAGGATCAGTACAGGATAAGTAATGTAATGTATGTACACAGTGACTGCACCAGCAGAATAGTGAGTGCAGCTCTGGAGTATAATACAGGATGTAACTCAGGATCAGTACAGGATAAGTAATGTAATGTATGTACACAGTGACTGTACCAGCAGAATAGTGAGTGCAGCTCTGGAGTATAATACAGGATGTAACTCAGGATCAGTACAGGATAAGTAATGTAATGTATGTACACAGTGACTGCACCAGCAGAATAGTGAGTGCAGCTCTGGAGTATAATACAGGATATAACTCAGGATCAGTACAGGATAAGTAATGTAATGTATGTACACAGTGACTGTACCAGCAGAATAGTGAGTGCAGCTCTGGAGTATAATACAGGATGTAACTCAGGATCAGTACAGGATAAGTAATGTAATGTATGTACACAGTGACTGTAGCTGCAGAATAGTGAGTGCAGCTCTGGAGTATAATACAGGATGTAACTCAGGATCAGTACAGGATAAGTAATGTAATAATGTATGTACACAGTGACTGCACCAGCAGAATAGTGAGTGCAGCTCTGGAGTATAATACAGGATGTAACGCAGGATCAGTACAGGATAAGTAATGTAATGTATGTACATAGTGACTGTACCAGCAGAATAGTGAGCGC